>DWQT01004229.1:0-11482 GCA_018244895.1 Myscelus amystis hages | reverse complement strand
ACAGGCATTAAATTGCCTACTTTGGAATCAGATAGCCGTGTGTGGAATTGTCCTAAGAGATTATTATTATTATAATCAATACATTAATAAATATTGCATACGCATTTTACACGTGTAATTTACATATAATATGCAAATAAGCCTATCGTTTTATGGTATTACCCACCGTATAATGTGATTATGAAAAATAAAAGCGCCATTGTTAACAGATTTCGATAAGAGACTAATTAATTATCTATTCGATTACTATCTTTCCTCTTTGATGGCTTTAATTATACGAAAAAGTTTCATTAACGTTTAACGTCCATGAAAGCTTCATTAAAACTACAATAGATCGTGGCGATTACAGAGTGATAAGAGAGACACAGGTTTGTATACAAATATCTACACCTAAAGTCCGAAAGAACTTCATGTTTGTATGGACGATTCCAAATATAGATAGATATTTAAAATGTTCGAGAATTATCTACTAGTTCTGAGGTACACGCGACCTGTTGACATTAATTTAAGCAAACCAAATTTTAATGTCTGAAAATGACATATAATAATAATGATTGTTATTCTAAAAAATAAAATAAAAAAGCTAAATATACTTCAATTTCGTACTTATGTTAACTAATCAAAAATATTAATTTGGCTAGACTTATAATGGAATAAGGTGTGCCATGTAATAATTGTAAGTTTATACATCTGCATAATTCGTTCAGAAGTTCATATTTCACTTAAAATAATAAATTTAATCTTGGACGAAGATTCTGAACTGAGTCCATTAACTGGCCGAAAGCTGTTCCGTTAAGTCAGTTATGATAATTATGTGCATCTCCTTAATAAATAAGTACAGGCACAGTTCTTCGGTTCTTATAAAATAAATGTTTGACCCGTGCTCTTGAGCTCATGAATATTTAATATTTACAAATTATTAATCCAACACTTATCCCGCATCGTCATACCGACTAGGGTTGTCAACCCTTCAGGACATCTAGATATTACGTAACTGTACTTGGGGAGTCGCTCAAGTTAAACTACAGTTTATTACAAGATTATTTCAATTTTCTATGCATAACTCCAGTTGAAGTTTTACGTTCAGCAGTTTATTAGTTATGGACGATCTATTTACGTTTCTAGTTTATGTTCGTTCACTGCCCGCGTAATTATCACTGTCCACGTTTGATTATTGTATATGCGTATAAACTTATAGCATAGTTACAGCACTTATAGCACTGTAGACCCAGGTAATGAATGACCGTAAAATTATAGGTGTCGGGTTCGATGAAACCACCATCACTGGTCTTACTACAGTTAACTGCTGAAAGGGCTTACCGCCGAGTGAGGGCTGAAGTTGACAGGCCGTGCCGTCCCAACTCGGTCCTTAAGAGGGGAACGTATTGAAGAGCAATTTCAAACTAGTCCAGTTCCAACATAATTTGACAATGCCAACATTGTTCTATAATGTGACAACCTTAAACTACTACGAACGCATTCCCGATAGAGCGACGTGCGACCCGTACGTATTACTGATATCGGTGCCGTCATTGCCTTTGAAGGCTTTATGAAGATTAGAAATTGAGTGCTCTCGCTTCATCATTTTCACTAATATTCCACTCCTATTAGTTAACTACCGCGGCCTGTGATATTTACCACGTGTCGATGAAAAAAAATGAATTGTATAATGAGTCTTTCATTTTACCATGTATTATTAGTCATAGCGCGGTGTATATTAGGATTCTTCATTAAGATGTTTGTCCTCTAGTATTTTTATCTCCGTTTACGTAAATTGTGATCCAGGATTTTCAATTCATTTTAAGTGCGAGGTATTTAATGTAAGTGTTCGAAAATGTCAATAGCCGTTTAACGTCTGCTATAAATGGTTTCATATGAAACTGTGATTCGACTGCTTTCCATAATACATTATTTATTTTAAGTGCAGAGTATAATTATTACGGTACATTATTGTGTCACAGTTTAAAGTAACGGCAATTTGAACGGTGTATTTATCTGTAACACAATTCTTTAATATCGCTAGTTTTTCTATGCCTATTATAACTTGTCTGAGCTAGACTTGATATGAGAGTTTATTAGATGAGCAATATTTGCTGTACGGTATTGTTATTGAAATCATAACGTTTCGACCATTATTTACCTTAGACGTTAGGTATTCAATTTGATTTACCTTACTTACCTTAATTACCTTTGTTAAAGTTAGCTCTTGTTATAACTCCTTCATTAATTCCCATTGCTCGTCACTGCCAAAGGGGAACAATACAACAATATAAGATGATCATCATAAAATAAACCAGCACGGTCCAGTCTATGACGGAACACTGATTAGCGTGTGCCGCCGACCATATTACTATAATGAACTTTGTCACGCGTACATAAAATTTAAATATATAAGCGGCTACTGTATTAAAAATATTGATAACGAATATTTTGAGATGCCCTTAATTGCTACTAATAATTCAATCCTATGCATTTCAGATAAGTTAAGTCCATCGAGGCGACGGTTAAAAAGGAAACGAGTTAATTGCCGCGTCTTACGGGGCGAATAAATTCATTGGAATGTTTACGGCGACAGCGCGTGCGTCTGTTTCTGTTGGTTGACAACAACCAATACTAATACTTATACTAATACGAATACTTATACTAATAGTAACAATAATACTAATACTAATACTAATACTTATACTTGTACTTATACTTATACTTATACTAATACTAATACTAATACTCGATAATCATGTTTTGTTCAGGACGAGTATGCAATAACCTTATAGAAAGTAAGTAACTCGAATAAAACTAAATGAAAGAGAAGACCGTACGCCTCTGCAGAGCGTAAATAAAAAGATCTGCGATTTGCTGCGTTAAGATCTGTGAAGGTTACTTGACAGAGGAGAAGAATATCTATTCAATTGTATGGTGTCAGTTTTGATAAAATATTTAATTAATTTCTAGTAATAGCACTACTTTATATTTATGAAACATGCGCAACATGACGCTAAGCGACGTTTAAGTCCCTAACAGTTGACCATTGTGAAGCTCTTTTATTATCACTACAAATTTCAATGAGCTTACACGATAGACAATAATAGAGCAAGTTCGAGAGTATTATGTTAAAATAGTTCTTTGTGTCGGTCGCGACGTAAAGTAGAGTTTGATCGGTGAGTCGGAACGGCTCTTTTGATTTTTGGCTCTTTAAGGAGACGTCCGATGCTCGGAGCCCTCTATCTCCGGCACCGACGGCTCGATTGTTCTATCGACTTATTATATCAATTATGTCGAACACAAAACCAGATAAGAGCTTGAGCGACATGAATAAAATAATTAACTGATTGGTGTTTGTATAATTCATCAAGTGTTCAGTCGGCATGGACGTGTGCGCGCGGTCACTTAGCATCCTGTTATCTGATAGTCAGAGTTATTATCTTGTTTTACTGTATCTAATAATAATACTAAATGCACTCGACGCTTGTTTTCTTTCGGTAACAATAATAACTGTTTTTACCATGACATTAATATACGAATTTTCTCAACTCTTATGCTCGTAAGATATTATCTTAGTTATTGTTTTTTTGGGTGTTGGTTGCTTAGACCAGGTTGAACAGTTATGTTGAATTACGGAAATGAAAACAAGAAATTGGTCTGATAACAGGCGCTGATCGCTCGTGACAGGTACGTAGTATATGATGCGAAGTTTGTGATACATGTCTGCATTACAGAATCATACTTGGCTCATTATTTTAACTTGTTCAAATTACTAGATTTTTACTATAATATAATGTTATACTTGAAATTCTACTTTCAAATGTTGTTAACTTAAATTGCCTTAAAAAGTGTTATATTACATGTGTTATTAGTACTTTTAGTCAGTATCATCACAGTTCTACGCGTACGAGCCGAAGCCGAGGGCAAATGCCAGTGTGTAATAGCCCGCCCCGGGGACAGCCGCCCGGCCCAGGCGCAGCTAAATAATTTTAATTGCATGTTATTGATAAATATTCTTTCCTGGAGCGGATCGATACATCGATAACGCTGCGCAATTAGGCGGTGACCTTTGACTTGACGATTTATGGTGGGAACGAGCATATGACAACCGCGAAACAGATTTCATTTTTGTTGTTTATAACTGCTCGTTCGGTTTCCATTTTGTATTTGATGTCAATGTAACTTTTTGACCATAAGGCCAGTTGTATTAAAACTACGGGGATGAGGTAATTCATAATTAATAATATCAAATGTACCCAGTGATGCACACGGGTGTAGTCTCAGAATGAGGAGCGTAAATTTCAACCGCCCTTGCAGAACATTATTAATAACTCTTAAGATACGTATCTAGGTAAGGAAATCTTTCCGTACACTATTAATTTCACCTTTACAATAATTCATAATTAATTTACAAACCGACTTCATTTCTTAAAGTAAGAGGTACGTGCCAGGAGCAAAGTTCCAGGCTCCTGTAGTGGGAGGGTGTAATCTAAACAATTAGGCTATACAGCTGTTTGTAGCTTAGTCCATAGTCTTTGCACCTCCAGATTGGGTTCAGAATACAGCGACGATGTCTCCTGCCTGTCGTAAGAGGCGTCTATAAGAAGACTTGCGAGGTAGCAGCTGGTCAGAGAGAGAGAGAGAGAGACATCGGAAGATGATTAAGTGAAAACTTGAAATTATGATTTGAAATAGTAAGGAAAATGTACGCTTTCTTGTGGTGAATTTCAGCGATCACTTAAATATGGCGATCAGCAGTCTAGAAGTAAATTTAGTCATAAATGAAAGTTGAGACTGATAGTCATAAATGAAATATCACACTATAAAAGAAAATTAAAGGGCAAAACACAGTCGATCATAAATACAACCTGTTGAGTTCCGATATTCCGAGCAACCAAGTACAGAATCATGAATATTACTTGAGTGGTTGGTCACCGTTGTCGCATAATAATCATGATTCGCCCGGCACGACTTTATAAGTAACAAGGTGAATGAGTTTAAGAAAATTATTACTCGATTGACAATGGCTGATTATTGACTGTGTAGTTAATAACTGTTTCAAAAGGAAATTATATTCGTTTGATGTAATACAGACACGTTAAAATGTTGAAAAGATGAGGGATGTTCGTACAGAAGAGTCGAGGATGTATTGAGTCGCGTCACCTCCGGTGGTGTAACTCATAAGTCGCGCATCGGGTGGCCGCGCCACGACCGACGAAAAGCATTTTGTCGCCGGCTGCCGCTATGAATATTTACGAGTCCTGCCCAGAAACACGCCCCGTCTCGGTCAGTCCTGGACTTATGGTTGCCATATGTCCATATAAAGAAACTAATAAACACTGGAATTGTTGAGGTTGTTAATTTTGTCATTTCAAAAGTGTCAGAAATACAAATACAGCTGGTAAGCTCTGGCGACAGAGCCCTAAAATTAGTATAATGTTGCGAAAAAAAAATTGTGTACAAACAAAGTCGTGGGTCAAAACTAGTTGTAAGTAGCCATGGCGCAACGCCCTACTCCGCAAAGCACCATCACATATCATATTACTGTTTTCTTTACCACACAGAGATACACAAATTAATAATCAGTTTAGGTGGCGGAGTGTTGGTAACACTTTATAATAAACCCATGGAGGCAAGTCATCTACAGCTGGAAACCCTATACTTACGGTGCACTGAGTGTGCACCAAAATCGAATGTGATATTCCGTATTCATTATTCGGCGAGGTTCTCGTGCCTTTTTATAACCGATTATTTAAACGACCGTTAATTTTTCTACATAAATCACCGCCGCGGCTGAATAATAGTCGTTCGCTCGAATTAGGACTTTCAATGTTGTTATAATCGATGAGATATATCGAGTGCCTTAAAATGTCACGGCCCGCCTTCGGTCCGATATGAAAGTTCATCACACCGTGTTTATTATTAAATGTAATAACGACGCAGATGACTGTATCATTCTCTACCATCTGTTTCCATTGCTACACGAGACAACACTTTTTTTTTCTCATTTTAACTTTAATAACTTGTTCTTCTACAAAACTTGTACTTATCTCTAGTGGAATCTCTTTTTTTGATCCATTTGAAGTTGTTATGTTTCAAACGTTTTCATAGATATTAATTAGGTAAATACTTTAATAGCGAATTTTAATTACCTGTATTTTAATAGGTATTGAAGTTACTATTTGAAGTGTACTTAGTCGCCTGTAAAATACGAAATTATTATTGTTATCGCGCTAAAAAAGGCCCAAAAGTGCCCGACTAAGCATCATTAAATGTATAATTATAATGATCTAATCTACGCTATAAAGGGACCGGTATAATGGAAACGTCGATACAGCGGCATTTGCTAGCTGAGTGTCCAATCAAAACGTTATTTGTCATGCATCCGAGTCATTGTGAAGTGTTTGGCAGTGGCATGCACGCACGGAATTAAAGCCACATTGGCTTCTGAATGTCGATTTAATTGCCAGATAAGTCCACAGCGCGCACCACCATTCAAAGATAATGGCTTGAGATGTTTTGTAGCTTATTGAGATCTGAGATTATAGCAACCATCCAAAATAGTACCTACCTTAATATCTGCTGAGTACGACAATCCATTGAAATATAGGATTATCAGTTGTGTGATACGAGTGGGCCAAAGCAATTTTGTCATTATTTAAAAAAATCTTCTATTTAAATATGTTTCAGCTTATAACAACGACATTTATAAAAGTAGTCAGATAGCTAAAAATGTGTAGATTACGTTATGTCATAATTAAATAAATAATCTTAATTAGTGCTTAGATAGCCCAGTTTTTGTTAATGTCTCAACTAACTTACATACGAGTAGATTATCATCAGAGATAATGTTTCGCTGTCTCGAAGCAGTTCAAAGGCATCGTTTCGTCAGGAGCGATTTCAGTGGGATGAATCTCGGTATATCTATGGCAGTTGTTGTTCCAATAAGCAATAATCCATACAAGTGATAAATTTCAATGGCTACCCAGCAGTGCTCTCGAGTGGGCGCCTAAACACTACAAGGGCTCATAAACCGACGAGTATGGTAATGTCGGAAACATACTATACACCGCCGTTGCTCAACCTTTCAGGATGGAATTAAAATAGACATCCAACTGAACACAATATAAGCACACATTGTAAAATCATCATCTTTCTGTTTCGTCGAATAGTCGAAAACGTCATTACTTGAAAACATTTAAAATTACACTTCAATCCTATAGTTAAAATCAAATCGTTTGTTAATGATTTCTTTGTTTGTTATTTTTTGCCTAGTGCCTGTGTGAAATTTGTTATATATTGTACATCTTACCTTAACAGCTCTTAGTATCATATAGAATCCTCTATTTCATTTTTCCCTTATATTTTACAATAATCATGACCAGTATAAACTACATATTTTAGTTAATTAAGATACTTTTTTTAATAACATGTAGAGCCTATATAACTCTATAAATATATACATATATTGATTTTTCAATCCTTGCAGGCATAAATGCTTACTATTAGATAAGTATTTTAAACCATGTTAAGTGGAATTTTAAGTTACATAAGTCCCTAACGGGGTAGGCGGAAATCACCGAGTGCCAAATATCTCTGTCCTTACAAAAAAGTAAAAGTGTAAATTACAAAATTCTCGTAATGAATTATTGAAATGTTGAGGATGGGTTGAGCGCCGCTGGTGTAACGCTCTGTATATTATTTTCTTCAACTCTTACCTGACAGTGACTACGAGCTGACTGAAAGCTGTTTGTTGAAGTGTTCTTGCAGTAGCAATGTGTCTCAAATGTATAAATCAACGGATTCATGTGCGTAGGATGGTTAAGTGTTAGCCTTAAGTTTTGTATACATACATATATGACATTGTAAATGTTTTTAGATGTCTGGGTAATAGCGATGAGTCAAAAAAACATATTGTTAAAAAGAAAAAAATATCCTATCAAATATATTAGAAAATTATTGTAAAATAGTGATTTGCAATAAACTTAAAATTATTTGTCCTTTTAATGTAATTAATTCACAGGTAAATTCTGTGAATTATCAATATAAGCCCAATACGGGAACATAAATCTACGTTAAACAATCGTGTAATGCTGCGTATGTATAATGGTAGATAGGATGAAAAAAGTACTCCTCAAATTAAAACAACTTTACTGTTGTTTGGTCTGCTGGAAACGGTAATTTGGCAGTACTTTAACGACATGATAATGTGGGGCGATTTACTGGTAACGAAACAGTCTGAATAAAGATGTTCTATTTTGAACTTCGAATTCCTAGATGCGAATAGTACAGACCGTAAATAACACAAGCATTAAAGTCTATGGTAACTCCCCGCATTCTTAATGCATAAATAGGAATGAGTGTATTTTAGAAGCAATAAATATCGGCGTTTCGAGATCTGATAATCTAGTCCGATCGAATGTTGACAAATTAGAGGTGAATTTCAACAGACACATTGAGTGGTTTACGGGACAGTATGGAAGCATATTTCGTCATGGATCCGCGGATATTTCAGCAGAGCAGTAAATCCCTCTGTGCGACACGCCGCGATCGGATAAATCACGCGCGTGGGCGGAGCGGCTGCCGGCTCACTGTTCCCCGCTAAATAACTGCTACCGTTTACCCGCTGATCATCTGATACTTAATTTAATGTTGCTCCTAGAGAACTGTTGTTCTGTTTTGTCGATTGAGATTGTTGTTGTAATTTGGCAATACATTTCAATTTTGGTAGGCACGCTCGGTTTCTAAACACACGGTTACACGCAAAATTAATATACATAGCTACTATATAATATGATCTGCAAAGATTGACAATTTATTTTTGAATAGAGTGGTACCTAAGAATTTCTCTTTGTTTTTCCTTGCGGTCCATTGCATTGGTACACACGGGCGACTTAAAACTGATGAAAGTACTTAGTAATTCTTGTTATTGTAGATTGCGGCTACATTGCAATACTAACATTGTGGAGAAGATGGGAATGACAACCAGAACACTCTTGAAGAGTCTCCGGTATGAAAGCCTGAGTAGCGCATCCTGGTTGACAGGATCACAAGTAGTGCACCGGCTGTGGGCACGTATGGGGTAAGGGGGACTCTTTGTCCAGGTACTACGACCTAACTCTTCACAACGTAGTTGCGGATGGTTAAAGCACGGTCTTTAACCGTCTTAATCTTCAACTGTGACAGGACCGCGTAATGTCGAGCCTACGAGAGTGGGGACAATTCGACGCTGCCGACTTTAGACGAGCCTGATAACAGATGTAAGGGAAGCATGGGTCGTATTCCTTTCAAGGAATACAGGAGTTTCAGCATAAAAACTACAAGTACAGCTTAACAAGCATGTTTATTTATAGATCATAAATTTATCGTTCCTTTTCTCTGTCCATAATAATTATGTTTATATTTATAAAACTATATCGATATACGGTTTGGTAAACGAAAGAGAGTTGGCTCGTGGCAAAATATTAAAGGCTACACGCGTATTTGCGGTCAATTCGTCGCGGTTAATTTACTTTGAATGTCTGATTCTGCGGCGAGATCGCGTCGATTCACGCCGCCGAGCGCGACGAGGCGTACGAGATGCGCGGCGGCCGTTCGCCAATCACACTGTGTTATTGAATACTAACTATGCTGCGCTTGTCTTTGCCCCCGTTGACGTGAATGTATATTGTTAAATAAATATGAAACATTATCATTTAGTTTCCAAAAACTTAAGCACAATGACTATTAAGTAATTATGACGAGGTAGAACTTAGCTTTGAAAACCGTAAAAGCTAAATTACGCTAATTTTCGTCTTAGAAGCATTGAATCTCTACAGGTGAAGTTTTAAGTATTTTGGAAATACTCCGTAAAACATGCTAAATATGACAGCGTCACAATATAAAGTCGTTAATCAGTATCAAATCCGATTCACCTCTGAAAATAATTGTATTCATAATTTCAAGGAGCTTACTAATTATTGATTGATTAGCTTTTGTAACATATAGAACATACTTAAATTACTAGTAGCCTAGATATATTTATTTTGCGCTTGGAAAATTGCACGGTGTAGACGAGTCAATCTCGCCTCGAATTATAGAGGTTAGTTATTTACGAATGACTTAATAAGCAAGATTTAGCACTTCAGGTACAAGAGCAGGAGCCTTTACGAGCTATAACACTACTTTAATGATCTTAGGCCTATTTAAATACGGCCTTATCGGCGGCGGCGTAATAAATAGAAAATTGATGTATGGCAGCTTAATGCCCTCGCTTTTAACTTAAAACACGGCTTAGCGGTAATGCGTACTTATTGTAAATGAAAATAAATGGACGAAAATAATTAAAACATCTGTGAAAGTATTTATTTACTCGAATACTTTAGCTTAATGCCGACTGGCTTGAATTATGTTTTTTGTATGGTAATATGTAATTGGTTCGATGGTGTATTAGGTATGCATTGAATTATTTATAGCTGATTGTATCGGATATCTGTTATCAATAACTCGAGTAGATAAGTAGATATAGGTTTCGAAATAAAGTATTTTGTAATGAGTTCTTCTTCATACGGGTACGTTGTGAATTTTAATTTGCAGAATAAAAACTTCGAATTAATCATTTATTGACTTCTCGAAGCAATTTAAAGTAAGGAAATTGCAAAAATTGTTAACAGGAAATTTCCTATTGGTCAGTAAAAAAACGGTTATTGTTTACCATATATCGTCCAAATTTTACTTTAAGCCTTTCTTAAGGGCATAGGTATGGTTCACTAAATTATCATTTTGCAAACTATAATAGGTATCTCGAGTTGAGTAACTACGGGTGTAGTCAGCTCTGAGGGTGGTGACTTCTAGGAATCTTTTTCATATAGTTGCAGCAATGACACGTGACTACTAATAA
The DNA here is from genome assembly GCA_018244895.1 of Myscelus amystis hages. NCBI lineage: Eukaryota > Metazoa > Arthropoda > Insecta > Lepidoptera > Hesperiidae > Myscelus > Myscelus amystis. The sequence continues at coordinate 621 of DWQT01004229.1, read as the reverse complement.
CACGCAAAAAGTAATACTTTCAGCTGGCCTATATTGATTTATTTGCTATATTTTACAGAAAACAACGGCATGAAATAATAGCGTTCGGCTAGGAGCATGAAACATTATAAAAATAATGTAAGCAAAAAATAAGTAGAGGATAAATGTAACAAATCATGTAGTGTAGCCGCTATACGGGGTATGGACTGGTATGGCTTGGTATGGCTTGCTATGGCCTGGTCTGGCTTGCTATGGCGTGTGCGGCAGCGCGCGCGTTCGTTATAAATCAGCGGCGCGGGCGCACGCGCTCGCCGATTAATCGCAGAGCAGCTCTACACAAATCAAAATGTAAATGGATATAGTATGTTAAGTGCGCTGTGCCTAGTAATAATGATGTTAGCATTAGGCATATTAATTGGCTGGATAGCCACTATCTCTTCGACGGTCAACCGCGCACGCCACTAGCGCTCGAACGATTTCGTATATCTCTCCGTGGAAACCGACCTGAGTGCTTCCATTTAAACATGAGACGTTCAGCCTTCGGTTAGCGATGGAGCGGTTTTGATTTGAAGATGCAAATAAAAGAAATTGCAAATATTACGTTAACTTTCAAACATTGCATATACGTTTGATTTTTATATT
>DWQT01004228.1:0-11483 GCA_018244895.1 Myscelus amystis hages | reverse complement strand
GGGAGGCCTATGTCCAGCAGTGGACCTCCAAAGGCTGATGGATGGATGGATGGATGAATCACACTAATATTTGACATATGGGAATTGAATCCGTAGCCGGCAGCTTAGCATTCAGCATAACTAACCACTAGACCAAAAGGCCAGGTAAAGGGCCGCGACCTTTATTATTATTAAACCTTTTTATTGAGCATTGAACATGGGTCAGCTCCAATATCATTTAAGGACATAGTCTTTTACTCTCACCAATGATCGCTGGTGGATAAACAATGTGTGTGTGTTAGTCAATGATTAAAGATGTTACATCAGCTCACACATGGATCAACACTCTATAAACACGTACTATAATCAAATATATTTTGTTTAAACGATACTCTTACTCTAGGGCCATTAAATGAATCTCTGGTAATGTATAAGGTTACCAAGTCATAAAATACTATACACGTCATTGAATGTTAAAATGTATAGAAACTATTATATAAAGGTAAGTTATCAGCATGTATTGGCGATTACTTTTCTATAGAAAGGAAAAAAGATACGATAAAGAGGATGGTATGCAAAATATAGAAAGAAAAGATAAAGAAAAAGAGAGGAAAAGAGTAACTAATGTGTTAAGTTTATATCACTCGCCGTAACGGTGAATTCAGACAAATAGAGCATCGTGAGGTAACCTCAGCCCCCAGCACTCACTAACACATGTGTCGAAAGAAAATTCATTTCATTCATTGCACTTTTATTGCCAATGTTATATTGCATTTCCTAGATATAACGGAATTCCACCATGAAATCTGTTCAAGTCATACGCAGTTATATTCTTCAGTATGGAACGCGATACAATGGACATTGTATGAGGTTATGGAAAACACTTTTACACGATACGACAAAACCCCTAGAGCTATTAAAAAATATATGTTTACGCATTTTAAAATGAGATTTCATTTCACTTTTATGATAGAGCACACATAAATTAAAAACCGTGATTGAACATTTAAGTAAGACTTCTTTACCCTGCCGTTGTCAATGTTTAAATGAATAACGGAAATAAAGAAGCGCTGTTCCATAACAATCATTTTTAAGAAAAAACATAGCAATATAATTAGGACTGCATAAAAAGGTCAATGTACTGTAAAGTATTGTAGTGAAAGAATAAATGGTCAGTATGCACATTACCAGAGCAGAATCATAAAAAGATCTGCGTAAAGATTGTTTTAAAGTGGTCGCATTTTTATGCAGTGTTGGAGGGTATGGTAGGCAGATATTAGGATAAAATGTCTCACCTTGTTCCGCAGGATTTCGCAGCCAGCATGTCAAGCGCACTAGAAATGCAACTGGTCCATAAGCCAAACTGTATGGCGCTTTGCTAATACAAATTTAAATATTCGATACCTTAGTAAGAAGCGAAGTTTGCATTCGAGTTTTATTATAAAATTAAATTCTTTTACGACTTAATAAATGTACACGGCTTTCAAAAAACGTGGGTGAATATTATGGTTTACGATAAGCAATATGTGTTGTCGCTTATCGTTGGATATTTGTTAGCAGGTCGTAATGTTTTTAAAACATACTGAAATTATCGATACGGGTCCCTTTAGGCCAATTGACGCTTCTCCACTTAAAACACGGTCAGTAAAGCAAAATAATGGAATACTAATGAACCAGTTTATACATAACATCACTCTGGATCCCTAATGAGGTAGACAGAAAGCACCAAGTGGCGAATATCTCTGGTTAAAGCTTTTTTTAATGTATAACAAGTTTGCGTTTGACCACGAGCTCGCCTGATGCTGAACTGGAAAGAAGACAGGGTTTCTGCCTTTGAATATGAACCCAATATGTTCTGGTTTGAAGAGTGGTAAGGTAGACATACTTTTTCCAGGCATTTCAGCTTAGTCCTCAGGGGAAGCGGCGCAGCTGTGGTCGACCTGAGATAGGAATCCAATCTTTTCTGGGGTTGATTACAAATGTCCATAGGCGGCAGTAGCCACTTACCATCAGGTGGACTGCATGCTCGTCTGCTACTTCCATATAATAAAAAATAAAAAATATCCGATCCGCTCGCTTATTCTAATTGTGTTGAATCTTGTAAATGTATGCCAAGCGAAATTTAAAATATTTACATTTAAATTCCGATTCAAAAGTTGAGCGTGCAATCTTAGTATCACAAAATATCCTAATCGTTATTCGGATATTCTGAAGAATATTACCTTCATCTATATTCAGTTAGTATGTATTCGGATTTATATATTTGTGCATAATGTGTCCTACTTTTATAAAATGAAAATACACCCTACGACAATCGTGTCGTGCGGTAAAAAGACACCTCTATTGGTATTCCCATATAATTTCAAGCGTAGTTGTTTGACACTTTATCTATTGTAAGGCTTAAGAGTTGATGTTTATGAAATGAAATTGAATGGAATATAAGTGTCATGCTTGAATTTGTGACGGTCGGGATAAAATCGTAGCATTATCGGCGTCCTGCCTCGTTTGGTCATTGTATTGATTGTACCGTAGAGCCATGAATGTACCAGCATTCACATAGGTTCCTACTAAAAGAAGAATTGCTTGCGATTATTTCTATTTAGCAATGTTTCATGCAGCGTTGAAAGCGTAATCCGTTGTGCAAATGTTTTTGTGTTTGCAGCGGGTTATCTTTATTGTATTAGTAATAGGTAATTTTCATAAATTGTCAATTTGTTATTGGCTTCGACGGTTTAACTTTAAGACTTAAATTCAAACCTCTTTCATTGCTTATATTATAAGGTACTTCTTGTATATTTATTATAAATAAATTACCCACGGCTGCAACAACAAAATTCGTTATTTTATAATGTATTTACATAAATTATATAATTAATAATAAATTCTTGTTCAACGGTACTTCAGTTTAACCCCAATTAATCTTTGGGTCGTTAATTTCGAAACGCGAATCGCATCGAGGTCATCGCTTACAATGGATGTAAAATCAATTACGCGGCGTACTTAATGTGTAAATTTTATGAAATCGCTAAATTGTAAAGCCTTAAAATTTACATTCTACGTGTTATTATTTTCTCAACCCTTTTTATACGGGTCACATCGTGTAATGAGAAGGTATAAATCTATTCTACCAAACATCTAAGTTTGAATTGACATGTTTCATACATCTTAGTAAACAATATGTGCAACTAGTGAGATATCCTCCTGCATAAGTTTTCTGTGATAAGATACCTGCTCACGCGATGCTTCGCGTTTTAAAAAATCGATTACTTAAATGAATATGTGAAAATGAAGCTATGAATGTAAAAGTACATCTCTAGTAGCATCGTCTAATTCGGTTCCTGGCAAATATTTTGAAAGCGTCCTGGCGGTGGACTGGAATAGACATAAAATCGAATTAGAGCTGTAGGCCAAACCGAAGCGAACTGGCCCATGTGCTATGGATTATCTCCGATTATGTAGTACACACTCATATTTCACATAAATCTTAATTATACTATTACAGTTTTTTTCTGATTACAACACCGACTATTATAGAAATATTCATTTTACATAGATTGAAATGAAGCGTGGTAAATTGATTTCTACGCCATGTATGTCTTGTGTTACCCGTACCATACGCTCATAGACTTAACTTAAAACGGTGTAAATAAGTATACATTTAGAATTAAATTTGTTTATCATAATTTCAACATACCACAGTATATGCTTATCCTAAATTTGTTTCAGTTGTGATAAGTTTAAAGATAGTTATTTATTGCATTTGACAAAATGTCATTATTTGAGTTTTATCTATTATTTGATGGTATACTATGAAGCGACGTAATCCGACGCACCGCGCATCTCACATTTCGGTTTTCAATCAAAGCCTCCGGTAATTCGGATGCGCATCGATTGTCTCTGGCTTAATACACATTTCGTTGACCCTACCTTCTCGGACTGGTTTGATGAGGATAGTTAATGAAATAACGTAGTAAATTCAACGTGAAATTATTTATAGATAAATTATGTTCTATAAAACAAGTCTCAATTTACAGTATCAGATTTTATATCTATATTTATTTTATATACAGAATCTTAAATCTTGAAAAAGTCATCCTGAAGAGTCTTTAATTAAGAGATAAGCAAAAACCGGCATTGAAACGTCGTTATGCTTTACATGATAACATATCTAAGAAGTAACGTATAGGTTATTATGAATTACATTAACATTCGTCAATAATTTGCTCAAATATCGGAAAGACGTTTCAAGAACCGGCCAAAGAATTTGATAGAATTCAAAAAATATACAGACGAATTCACCGTTGCCTAGCTGACTAGCTTTCATAGAAATGAATTCTAAAATATAACAGACATTCTTAATCGTCGGCCAAATAAAAATTACCTTCAACTTAAATGAAAATCAAATCACACAAGATTGTCAGCCTCCATAATCGATCAAGTTGCAGTTATTATGTTACTCAGTGGACTCTATGCGTACAATGTAACTTCAGACCTTCCTCCCCCCACTCCGCAGCCTAAAAATGTTGTTCGAAATTCAAAAAATAAAAAATATCCCATCAAACTGTATAGAAGTAGGGTTGACAGATAACAAATAATTTCATATGGATGTATAATAATTAATATTACTCGTTTCATTAACTCACACTTTCAAATGTCAACCCTAAAGTGCTCAATTGGATTTAAATTACTGCTGACTGTTTAGTAAAAAAAATTACCCTTTTTTCAATTACGGACTTGTACTTACGGTACATATGTATTTCTATTCGGCCAGTTATACAAATATGCAGCTGTCAGAACTGTACTCTCATGTATTATTAGCCTTAAAAGGACAGACTGCTTTATATATCCTCACAAAACTGTTGTTTCTGCCACATTAATTCCGATAGAAAGTGTTCCATACTGTAATTCGTGGTAATGTTGCTCCTGTTATTTGTTTGTTTCAAATGAACATTTTTCACCCGCGCCAACCCTGGACAGCCTTGCCTGCAGGCTGTGCTCCAGTAACCAGAGCCGCCGAACAGTGTCCTGTTACACTATCCATTATTCGTGAGACAGCGAATTTTATTTGTTTTAACCCTCATTTCGTCGGGACAATTTACTATGCGCTATTGAATGTTGTGTTTGGATTTTTGTATATAGGTCACAATAACTGCCTCCCGCCTCCCACGTTCAGTTAATGCTATTGTTTATGGCAACATTCCAAATCGATATAAACGTGGTCTTTATTGACTGGCCTCGTGGTCGAGCGGTTAGAGACCCTGACTGTGAAACCGGAGGTCGTGGCTTCGATTCCCACCCAGTACAAACATTTGTGTGATGAGCACATTTGTTTGTTCTGTGTCTGGTCGTAATAAAAAAATCTATATAAGTTATATAATATGTATAGTATATATGTAAGTATATCAGCTGTCTGGTTACCGTAGCACAGGCCAATAAATTGCCTAATTTGGAATCAGACAGCCGTGCGTGGAATTGTCCTAAGATATTATTATTATTATTATGTGCAATGTAATAATGAACGAGCCGAAACCACAAGTGGGATATACCACTCATAGACATCAAATTCACTATGTACACTATATAAATATACATATATTTGAAATACCGTCAAAATCCAGCAATCCAATCTCACCCTGATCTTGTAATTTAACTGGTTAAAAAGTACTAAAACACTTTTCCATTACCAAACGATTATTTACCAATTAAAGTTGCTTAGAATGACTTACCCAGACCAACTACGTAGCTAGTACATGATATTTTTTTTAAATCCTTCAATGCTTCTTCCATAACGCCATATACCTAAGTAAACTGAGAAAGTTGTAATATTTTTCATTCTACTCTTCCACGGTATTTCTAATCATAACCACGCTAAATAACCGTACATAAGTTGCTCTGAACAGACAACACGATCCGGAAATACCGAGCTCACTGAATATTATTTAAATGAAATATGCCACACGCATACAGTAAGGCGAACTAATTACGGAGACATATACGAGTACATATAACGAATGCGCTCGCGTTTGAGCGAGCGGCGTATGCAGTGCGTTTGAGTAACGACATCCGGGTGTAATTAAGCCTGCCTACCCCAAGCCGTGAAGATGCGGCGGTAGATTTGAACCCACTATCATTTGTCAAACCGCGGCTACCGTGCAGATAGCGATATCAGATCGCTAATGTGAATGCATTTGAAATTGCATTTATTTTGCCGGCGGTCGAGGCGTGCCGCTAGTCGGCGCGGGTGCAGCATGACATTTCGGGTTGCGGGATTTCTCTCAATTATTTTGCTGCAGCCCAACATACAAACGTAACATCACGCCTGTAATCCCCGAAAGAGTAGGCAGAGGAATGTATTACACCCACATTTCACCAGTTACGTTTAAGTTCCACAATGGAATAGGTGATGAGCCTATTGCCATGCACCGGGCACACGTCCAGCCTCTGAGTGACTATTAGCAATTCTAAATTAGAAAAATCCAGCAGTACCCAACCCGGGATTTGAACCCATGACCTCCCGATCGACAGTCGCGCTAGCAACCGCTCGACCAAGGCAGTCAAAATAGAAACACATACCCAAAGACAAATTGATGGAAATAGGGATTAGTTAGCCGCATCGTATGTGGAATTTGGAAGTGCACTGAAACCCTCGGATAAGGGTTAACAACGTAATATAACGATAACAACCGGATGTGAAGCATTAAACCTGTGCCTTGGTGTTCGAACGCTAGTGAAAATGTGTCCCATATCATGGTCATATCGGCGAACCGACGGTTTCTAGAATTGCTGACCGTTCTACATAACGTTTACGATCTACAAACATGTTAAGAGTATGGACACTAACTTTCAATAAGTACTATGCATGTCTCGATGTTTCGAACATGTTGAAATCTTTTTCATTTTCCACAGACACCAAAGTCTATTTACTTATAACTACAAGTTCCATTCCTGCAATCCTAGTAGAATTTGGATATAGATATCCATGGGCGGCGCCCACCATTCTGGTCACAAAAACAACACATATACAGACAGACGAAAGCAAAATTGTCAATAAGAGGTATCCGCTCGAAAAAGGGCCGCAACCTAACCGGCGGAAAGAGGACGTGTAAGGTCATTCATCATTATTATATCGGACTACTTGCGAACGTTGACCTGATTTTTTTTCGCAAGCTCGATTCGAACACAAATTTACCGTAGAGCGACCAATTTTTATTTTCAACCTCATCTCTACGTTATAAAGTCCGTTTTCCAACGACGATCGCGATAAGCCGCTTTTCGCAAGGTAATTTCGTACAAGTGTAATATTTAATGAAAACTGGCTCAAATTCTTAATACATTTTACAAGTTGATGCTCGACGGTTGCTCCAATTTAATGTAAAATAGTAATTTTATTACCAGTAAATTTCAAAAATAAATTACGCACCAAATTCAACGGTTACGTGAGGACGTTTGATTTAGTGTGCAGAAGCAAATTACATTCACGATTATTGTGCAAAATAAAATAGGGCAGAATTCTAATTCTGTGGTTCGGTTGAAATTAATTTGCCATAACGTTTAATAAAAACATCGTAAGGAAAGTCTGCATCCCTTATGTGCATGTTTGCTAAGGCGTGTGAAGTAAGCCACGTATGACATAGCAATAAAAATGGTTAGAAAGCAATTAATGACATGAATAATACAGTTTTACTCTACCTTCCTGATGATAAATATACGCGACAAAGAGGCACAGGTGCCAGATGTGGTAAAGGGAAATTAAAAGCATCATATTTCATTGAACAAATCTGTGCGTAGTAACGGAGATAAGGTTTCGACTTCCAAGCTTAATCTTGTTACTCCTATCTCATCTTCATCTCCATGAGGATGACGTAGGTGAATGCAATTTTTCAGTGCCCACTCATAAGACGCACCCAATAAATTTCACTGGCATCAAGGTAGCGGAACAGTACTTAAAACATCATAGCGTTTAAAACGTTGGCATTCCTAATTGTTTATTATGATCATTTCCTAACGGGGTAGAAAGTACCGAGTGCCATATATCTGTACTACACACCTGGCGAGTTTTTGCTAAAATATCGAAGTCTGTCATACACACACAAAAGAGGGCACGAACTTTCTATGCACTTCAACAACATCTCATAGTTCCAATGAATATTATTTTTTTTATTTTATACTATAACTAGATGCATCTAGCTATAGTAAAATGCTATAACTAGATGCGTATAATCCCTAAATTAAGCCAGCAAAACACTTTTATACTTTCGGCTCTTTAAAATATTATGCTTTATTTACCCCTATTTTTGAACGAAGCAAAAAAATAGTACCAACTAGACATACTGAGCCCTTTTCATAATCTCCGTCAATCACTTTACATCGGCGGGGCGCACACTCAATAACTGCGGATTACACTGTAAACACGACAATGTGCGATGGCCCTTAAGTGGCATTTAATAACACTTATTGGTTTCAAACTCGCCAGAATGGATTGCACTTTTGTTGGATTAGTTCAAATTGATCGATCGTCAGATGCGTTAAGTGCTAAGATGAATTGTGATTAAAAACCGATTTTATACTCGAATAACGTGGAGAAACGCTCAAGATGAATCGTTCGTGGAAACTTTAAACGCTTTATAATCTGTTGCAATGGACTTTTATATAACATTCTGCAGTCGCGAAAAAATACGTTAATAAAAAAGTTGAATTCGAAAATCAAAATATTTAAAAAGTATTCGGTGTTTCTTAAGTCTATAAGTTTTAGTGATTTCCAGCCCTTAGGGTTCAATCTTGTCTTGTCTTCCTCGGGCCGTCAGACCGTCTATTGACCACTGATCATTTGATTGGTTGATTCATGAAATTCAATAACATAATAAGTGAAAAATACAACAAGATATAAAATGCTATTTAAAAATGAACTTAGATATTTGATTCAATGTCGATGTAAGAAAAATAAAACCTTTAAACACAATAATGAGTTGATATTTATTACAACGGAATAGGCCTGCTTTACGCTGATTACGATTGCTTGAAAGTTTTATAGACGAGAGGAATCTCCTCACTTGGGCATCCGTCATTCGTGTAGAGACGAAACCACTAATCGTTTGAGACACACAAAAACTCTATACGACATCAACGTTTATAGTTTTATTGCGTTCCAATCAAACGCGAAAGAGAAAAATAAATCACACGGCACACAATCCACCCGTTTACCATTTTGCCCACCTTTTAGTCTTCATGCGACAACTTTACAAATACGTAGTACAGTGCGCCGGACAGCCGTATCTAAACAAAGCACTTTGCAAGTTTTTCATAATGAAGACTGACAGTTTCCTTAGAAGACTTCTCATCCAACCGAGCATGAAATACCAGTGCGGAATACTGCAAACCATTAATTATAGACGCCCATACAAGGCCCCTAGAGCTTCTCTGCTTCGAGAAATGACCACAGTGAAAACGACGGCCCATCTACATGCAAAACGTTAAATTTTCAACTCTAATAAGATGCCGTTTAGGCCCAAAATGAAGTGCATGTAACGGTAAAACAACAGCTATACATGGATGACCGCCGTGGGAAAAGACTGTAGTGACACGCTGACGATCTTCCAAACTGTACGTCAAACGATTTTGAATTTTAAATCGAATCGCCGAAAGCGTGTTTTCAATTGCAGTAAACGAGTCCCTTTCGACAATTAATTGGAAAGTAGTGTTTGCTCACAACTTGCAATTTCGATTCGGCCGCCGCCGGCGCGCCCCACGAATTCTTATAGCGTACAAACAAACTGCTAATTAGTAGGCGCGATTTTAACGGTCCCATTTTCTGTCAAAGAATATTAACCAAAGGTGCGGTCCGTTGTGAGTTTCTGCGACTGTTTATGCGTTTTGAATGACGGGTGTCAAAATATTTATCCGTTTTTTTTATTCACATAATGCTGTATAGTATTTATCACACCACTGGGTATCTCGAATTTGGCTCGAAGCCATTCCAGTTATAAACGAAAGCTGAATGCAAAATAACAATTCTTAAATATGCGATATCACGATAGTTTAAAAAATGTTTTTAACTAAGTTTTGCAGATTTTATATAGTTAAGCATACTGTATTGATTATAATTCCATAAGTAAAATAAAGCAGATTTGTAAAAATCAAAAGTTGTTTCAATTTGAAAATGGACTACGTATGTAGTCCGCGCTACCAATGTTGTCTCGATTGCATGCGGGACCACTCTAGGGTTAATAAAACTTTCAACAGTTTAAAATAATAGGTATTAATCAGTACAATTTTCCTTAATAAAGTAATAAGACCCTAGTCAGTCGCTTTTTTTTCGTCTTGGCACGATTCTAAGGTCATAATGAAAGGCAATTTTAGTTGATAGTTCGTATTGGTAGACATCACACACCTTAAAAAACATTATAATTCCATAAAATACTCTAAAGCCTGCAAGTTTACTTACTTTCCTCTGCCATTAATGAGTGATATTTTACTTAGAATATGCACGTAACTCTTTCAATTCGGAGATGCTGCTAGGTTTGAACCTAGACTCGTAGAAGATTGAAAATCAAACCACCAAACTATCACTGCTTTTATTGCTATTAATTAGTGAGAATGGTCTTTAAGTAAAAGGTCTTTCGTAAGGCCTCTTCGTGTTTTTAATGGCATTTTAACATAAAGTATCTATGTTCTATACAATACATTTTTTCCAATTGCATTTATATATTTCTCATAACAAACAGTTAATTACTGTTTGCCTATTTTATATTTTAATGTCTGGATAATGTTGTCGATGGCGACGAGGTAATTGAAGTAACATTTAGTTCCTCATATATACTTAACCATAAATACTGTATTTTCAATAAATGTTTAATTTATATTAATTAAATACAAGCGCATTTTGCGCTACGTGAATGCTTATCGAGTCGTACAATAATTATTTTCGCCATAAAAGCACTTTAACTTATTCATTTACAACAAAAAACTAATAATTATCATGAGCTCTTTCAGAAACTAGTGAAAAACCTCTTCTTCAAAGCCTCCGCGTTGGCGACTCCTTTGCTGCCTTGTCTATATTATGCCTGTAACCACTCACCATCAGGTTTCTTGTTTGCCTGTGTTTGCTTGAATATATAACAAATCCTCTAATGAATTGTATTATATCCAAACCGAATCTAATCCTTTCAAACGAAATATATTTCCTTTCATACAATATTAACATAGGTAAGAAGAGAGTTGTCAAATGTTGAAAACGTTGTAATTTTCCATTACAACAAAAGTTTTTCATTATGGCATTTTGAAATTTTTAAATTCAACCTTTTTAAATCTAACTGCTGGGCAGGTTATTAATCGCAGCTAGTGCAGCAGAGTTCTGTCAAATTTAGCCGTCAAATGTTTGTTTGTCAAATACTTTGGCAAATTCAAAGCCAGAAATTCTTACCGCTTGGCCACAGCTACTGGCGACGCGACTTGCAGCGCGGCAAAATAAAAACAAATGTAAGACAACTTATGAACTATGCCACAGC
>DWQT01004227.1:0-11484 GCA_018244895.1 Myscelus amystis hages | reverse complement strand
CCCACATTGCCAGGTGTCTCTCCCAAGGCACTGTGGTACCTTTTGAAGGTTTCCCCCCCGTAACAAAAAAAAAAAAAAGGTACTGTACTATACAGCTTCATCATTTCATTTTAAGTTTATCCATGGAAACTTTAATTTGGCTGTATTGTACCTTTTTAGAATGTGTAGTCTTCCAAATAAGCGGGTGCAAATGACAGTTTAATTTCACTTTATCAAATTCCTGATCATCCATTACCTACTCTGGTATTGATCACCCGTATTGACATTGTTACTTATGGGTGTGTGTGTATGTGAAAAGTGATATTTGAATATGTACATACTCCATAACCATTATACCATAATGATAGTTCTCGCACACCACCAAATAAAGATATCTATAAGAAAAGCAAACAGCAATTTTGTTTGAAGTTTCATATCATCTACATAGATAACGTTTACAGCTCTGAGTAAATATATTGGTAAATAAATATACTCACCTATCTATACATAAATGAAGTTTATAAACCGTATAAGCTGCACGCTTTTGTTAAATATTAATTTCAAGGATTATTTACTTAAGATTCATTTTTAAGATTATTTACTTATGCGTGTCAAAATGACTACAGGTCGGAACGGACCCACCTCTTTATGGATATTCTCACGACAGTTTACGGATAGTTGTGCTCATTGTTGTAATTTATTTCTGAACTAGGTGTACTCAGCGCGCGTTGCTACGCCATCAACTAAAATAAAATTGAAGGAAAGACAGTGGCGCCAGCTGTCGTAATTTGGTCGTACCAACTCAGAAACCTTCGTGGGCTCATGCAGAACAACTTTGCTAAAGATCATCATATTATGATTAAATGTATAGTTTACAATTCTATAAATTACATACAGACATACATTCATTTTTATATATATTTCTGAATTTAAAAAAATCTTTTTTACTCATTAAGACTATATAACAAATTACCTTTTATTGACATGTATTGACAATTTTACCTTATGCCATTATACCTACTTAAACTTGTGCAGGGTACAGTCGATATATTATTATAGTGATAGCTATAATATTATACCTAAATATATTGCTCTTGAAAGTTTTTTTTATTAACCTAGCAAACAGATAGACGGGATACATTAAGTTTGTGTTTGAATACGAACCTACCTGATAGTAATTAAGGTGCAGTCAAAGATATAGCAAATAACCTTGCCTACAAAATGCTTATTCACAGTTTTTTAAATGCTTAAATTTATATCATACATATCGAAAAATATAGAGACCGGAAAGGAGTTAGCTTCCTTCACTTCCTTGGGTATATGCGCCAGAAATTAGTTGGCACAACGCATCGTCCGATTCAAACGAGTCTCAAGTAATTATGAGGTCCGATTGTAGAACTGCATATGCTGGAGGAAATAGCCATTTTAAATGAGTTGTTGTTATAATTAAATAAAATACAATAAGAAACACAACTATGCATAATGAACTACAGATGTTTTTACGCGATATAAATGAATAATCAAAATTGTAATTAAAAAATAAGCAAATGATGAGTGCTACCAATTTACTTTTTTCTACCTCATTGCGCTAGACACCCTAAACAACTAAGTATACAAAAAATATTTAAGTATACATTTCTATAAATTTAATGTTTAGAAAGTTAAATGAGCTTTAAATAACGAACGTAATTTATCGCTGAAATCAGATTTCTCTGAAAATTTTGTCCCATAGAGATCATCGGATATAAAAAAAATCTTATTTTACTAATTAAATTGCCATAAAACAAAAAATAAAATTACTGTGGATGTGGACTGTTTTCGCTTGAAATTTATGTCAGTCTGTTTACTCAGCTCGATAAAAATTTAAATTTAGAAGTCAACACCAAAGATAACGTTTGTCTGTTACGTAACTATTTTCTAATTAACTTCGAGGGAAGTGCTTTTTAACTGTAACCTTCTAATACACAATACTAATAATATAAAAGGTTTTTCCTAAGTAATCAAGTTAGGTCAGAAAAATGCTTAAGGTAAGATTTTCTAAACACATTGTATGCAAGACACTTGAATATAAAAAATATACAGTGAAAAAAATAATAATTTTATGGCGCTGTTGGTTATTGTTTGGCGATTAATTAATTAATTCTCTAGAGTGCCTATGCAAAAGTTAAGGTTATCTGTGAATAACTTTTCAAACTATATTGCGAAACTCCAAGTGTTACGTTGAGATTAAGCTGCCTTGGGTAACCTAAATCTTTCAGCATAATGTTAATATCCAGTTAACCAGTACACGGAACATGTAAACACTACTTTCTGTTCTACCCACTTACAATTAACATTGGATATGTTGTGTTACTTAATTCAGATTTTTAGAGCAGTTACCGTTGCAAGAACATATAACTACATACTTATAATAAACTATGCATAACATACCAGTTTTATGAATTGACAAATACATACAGCATATTGAACATGTTAGCACCGGCGGCTGCAGTAGGTTTAAAAAAACCACTTCATTATAAATATATTCATAGTATTAATAGCTAGAAACAAGGATCTCTTAAATTAAAAATGTGTCATTAAAAAAAGACAAATAATAAGAAAAACACTGATGCGAGTATAAAATAATTATCATTACAGCAATACTAATATTATATTTCTTAATTTGTATGAAGGGTATCGTGGGACTTGTCACTGGAGGAGCCTCGGGTTTAGGTCGAGCGACCACAGAGCTACTACTAAAACAAGGTGGGCGAGTTATCATCTGTGACCTGCCTACTAGTACTGGACAGGAGACTGCTAAGCGGCTGGGAGATAGTGTAGCATTTGTACCAGTTGATGTATGCTTCTTTATGTTCCATATTGTGTATCAAATTAGTGTGAGTCGGAAGACATACAGGTTCACTGATTATTCTTAATATTACAGATAAATCATGATTCTACATTATTATTCTGTTATAATTACTATGAATGTCAATTAGAACAGTATTCCTGAGTCTCTACTTGTTAGACAGACCTATAAAACTAATAATTCATACTGAAGGATATATTTTTCTTCTATTGTCTATGAATGATAAATGTAATAATAAATTGTAACTGTTTCAATTTGCAGGTCTCATCTGAGCAAGATGTAAAGAATGCTCTTCAAACAACAATAGACAAGTTTGGTCGACTTGATGTTGCAGTCAACTGTGCTGGTGTTGCTAGCGCTGCCAGAATTTATAACTTCAAAAAAAACCAACCATTTGATTTATCACTTTTTCAAAGGAGCATTCAGGTCTGTATGATGATATTAATGTAACTTTATCACTTTACTAAAAATGTGGTTCTGAAAATTTAAGGTCATGCAATAAAGCTATGTGTATCAATTAGGACTTTCTCAAATTTTGATAAATAATACTTATGTATGTACAAGTGTAAAACGAATTGTAGCAGATGCTTTCATTGTAGCTGGAACCAAAAATCTGTTATATAATAATGATGTGAATAGGGATATCAACTCTTTGGAAATACTATGAGTAACTAGCTCTTTATTAAGAAAGTCTATGTAGTAAAAATACCAAAGGAATGATATAAAAAATGGATGCATAATAATGTGAAAAGTGTAAAGTAAAAAACCATTGGTAATAAAACTAAATAATAATAATAATAATATTAATAATAATAATAATAATTTATTAATTTGCATTTTTAGGTGAATTTAATAGGAACATTCAATGTAATACGCCTGGCGGCTGGATTAATTGGCAAAAATGTCCCCGATGCAGATGGACAGCGTGGAGTTATCATCAACACGGCCAGTGTGGCCGCTTTTGACGGACAAGTAAGTTTAAACAAAGTAGAAGTTGAATTTTCCAAAACCAATGGACATTTTTTTTTACTTTTGAAAATGACCAAATTTCATACAACCTTTCAATCCTAATTCAGTCTCCTCGGAGATATTTCTAAGATTCCTTTTTAATGCTCACTTACACAATAAAATATCGGATTCCTGGAACTCATCAATTTTCCACTATCATCTGTGTATATTATGTTGTGTCATCTTTTATAGATTGGCCAAGCGGCTTATTCGGCGTCAAAAGCGGGTGTAGTGGGGATGACACTGCCTATAGCCAGAGACTTGGCTAAACAAGGCATCCGAGTGGTCACAATAGCGCCAGGTAAAATTATTAAACTACAATTACAGCATAAATTTAATATAAATGTCCTTGTGAATGTTCAAAATGTAATGTATAATGTAACTACTTGCTTCGTAGTAATATTACACATGCTAATGAGCAAAGGAAAGGCAGAATCTACCTTGGTACTACATCAACACTTTGTCTCTTGTCGAACATCTCTACTCAATGTAACATTGTGTTTAGAACGTTCTGTACACATATTACAAGTAATATATCATATCATCGACAACTACTCACGATTAAAGATATATATGCCATTCCCATGCATATTTTTTGCATACAGATTATAATTTTTTTATTCTTGAATGTTTTTACTTGCGTTTTGGGCTGTCAATATTTCTTACCAACTCGTTGACTTATGCTCTTCTCTGTAAACCGTTATAAAATTGAGCTGGCTTCATATTTTTTATGAAAGAAAAAACATTCGGTGAGGTTGCTACTCATCAAAATGAATTTATATCCCCAGTGTTGTTCTTCAACTTAGTTCTGTTGTGGGAAAAAAACAATTTCTGTATGAAGTTAATGTTGCATAACCATACAACTAATAAAAAATAATTAACATACCTTGCTAAAACTTTTTTTGCTGTTAAAGGTAAGTCTACAATTATTTGTATTTGTATTTAAGGTTAAGTTAATTAAGGTCTGGTAGGTGTCATTTCTGCAGGTGTATGTGTAGGTACCTACAGTTCAAACATCTAGTTTCACCAATAATATCATTTATATATAAATTTACCTTAGCTGTATTTCTTTCATTTCAACTTGATACCTTCTCCGGCTGCCTCGAAACAAAGTGATAAAATAATCTATTCTTTCATCTTTCTTTCTCACACATAACATGCTGTTTCGTACCTTAACCATAGAAGATGTAGAATGACCTTCCAAAGTAAACCCGGGAACCCTAGCAAACAGTTCTTTCAAGGCCAGAAAGTTTCCTTTAATAATAATAATAATAATATAATAACAAAAATTAAGCAATATTGGTCATTTATGTGCGTGCGTTAATAATAAAACGCATTAAATCTTTTATTAGGTAGTACGATTCGTTGAGCTAAAGAAGCCAGTATGTCGTCGTTAACGACGTTGAGTCTGCTTGTTAATGTAGCGTTGTGTTGCAGGTCTCTTTCGTACCCCGATGATGGAGCAGTTGCCCGAGGCGGCCCTCAAACAGCTGGAGGCGTCGGTGCCGTTCCCGCCGCGCCTGGGACGCCCGCAGGAGTACGCCCAGCTTGTACAGAGCATCATCCAGAACCCCATGCTCAATGGCGAAACCATTCGCCTCGACGGCTCGCTTAGAATGCAGCCTTAGAACAATATAACACGAGCCCGAATGTCTCACGAAGCGGTGACGTCATCAAGCTGCTCTCGATCCACTGTTGGTCCACGGCTAAACTCAACTCAACTAAACGGCTAAACTCACAGTGTTGATTATGAGACTTCACAAACCTTAAGGCACATGTATTGTATAACATACACGTCTCGCGATGTCTTCCACCGTCGTTGGTTACATAACATTAGGACATGTTTCGATAGTAATAAAATTGTAACTAATCTAGTATGTAGCGTTATCTCGATATCTTAATATTCATCAAGCCATTTACGTCACGACACTTGTTATTCAAATATTCACATTACACATACATACATTCGAAAAGCATCAATCCTTTCTGTCGCAGTCTGGTATACCTTTAAGTACCTTGTATAGCTTGATGTACGTGCTAAGATTGAAACCCTTGATACTAGATTAGGACGATGACATCTAAACAACTAAACTTTTCCGCCTAACGCAAAAATTACTTATACTATGAAAAGTACTATTTAATATGGAAAAATAAAGTTTACATGTTCTTTTATGGTTCCTCTTTTTTAGCGTCTCTGATGCTCTGACGCATCAGACAATTAATTGTTTTTATTTTGTATTTTAAAAAGTCGTTATCATTCCGTTTTAATTAATAAACGTTCTATTTGGCCACGCCTTTTATTATTTCTGCCAGAATCCACATAGTTTTGAATATGGAAATGTTCCAAGGATATGAAATGCTGTTACAAATAAAGACGCAATGATTAAACGAAAATATTATTTATTCTACAATAACGAGCGCCGGCAACCGGGCCGCCGCCGGCGCGTACGTGCGTCTCACAATATTTATTTAATTCATTTCAAATAAATACATGGCGGTGCGCTGCCCACGTCTCGCATCGCCATTTACATGTATTTAAGTGGCCATATAATAGTAGATCATTTCGTTTACAAGTTTCAAACTTAATGACACTTCAGAAAACAATATGGAAATAAAAAATATAACTTTAAAAAATTTAGCGACAACAATAACTATTATTTTAAAATGTACAAAGATGTGAGGTAATGAGACGGTACAATAGTGTCTGCGGTAAGTGAAACGGCTGCTCCGCATTTAACTGATCTACAAATTAAAATGGTTCCCTTTGTGATACAGTAGAGAGGGGCTCCACTGTTGCCGGACGAGCGCCGCGTGTCGCAACTGGGTTCGTTACATTCGAAGCGAGCGACAGTAAACCCCCAATCTGTTAACACTTCATTTATAAATAATTTATACTTAGCGAGTGATGTCTGCAGTGATGTCGAGATTCGTCTACATATCAAGTGAAGATGTAACTAGTTTACTTTTAACATAGATCAATTAAAAAGGAGCGTAGTAAAAATAAAGCCTTCGTATGAAGTGATACATGTGTACTTATAATTTACAATAACATACAGCGGCCGCTGGACCGCGATGCGAGGGCTGTGTTCCGCTCGCGCGGGCGCGCCCTGAGCGCTTTGTGCAACGGTCGCGACTTGCACAGTAACGCCTTCGGACCGTACATTGTGAACGTACCGCCGAGCGCTCGAGGCGGGCCGCTGCGCCCGGCGCCTGCGCACCTTGCGACTGCATATGCAGCTAGCCATATACAATATTTTCAGATATTTCTTAGATGGTAGCGATTAACAATTTTAAATACAATATTGCATTGTTATTTGTCAGCTTCGTTTCGGATTCAACAACAACCATTTAAAATGTAATGAAAACTTTGATAACCTCGCCCTAGCTATATGTACAATTAATAAAATAGAACTAACACGGCTCGCGAAATAAAGTAGGTGCAACAGAAATAATCGCTTAGGTACTTAAAGACTTAAAACTAGTATGAACCCTTCAGGCTTAGACCTGTCGATTCGCTCAAATTCACGCCCTCACATAAACTTAAACCGAGAGAATACTATACACAGACTAAAGTAAACAACATCGACTGAGATTAAAGCTAACTTATCGTTAATGAACAACAAAGTGGTTAACTTACAAGTTGTAACGCGGCGATCAGGCGCGCCACCGAGCGTTACGATACATGTTATTTTGGAATGTGTGTGACGCGTCCGACCGCCTGCCCTAGAGGCCGCCCGGCGCGGCGTGCGGCGGCGCGCCGCCGGCCGCGGTGAGGTTCGTTCGTTGCTCTGCGGATCGAATCTGAGCGAAGTAACAGTGCCGAGGACCGCCCTCTGCGCAGCAGTTGCGATTACCTATCTGTATTTATATCTAATTGAACTCAAAATGTACATTTACATAGAACACTCAGCGTGTATCTTAATATTTTAAAATACTTATAATTTTAATCCATAAATATAGATATTACTTACACAAACTCTAAAATACATTACTGCATATAGTACATCCTAGCCTTAAGACGTTAATCGTAGTTTTAAACATTACAAGCATAGTTAAATCTACATTCAATCAAACGGGTGTTTAAAATCGATGTCAATTAATAAAAGCGAGGGAAGGGTCGTCAATGTTGCAGCGATCGAACCGAGCGTCGAAGATGAATGAACACTGGCACCTTTGTAACAATTATTGTCTAAGTAAGTAAGATGCTGAATAGAAGAAGAAACTCAAGTTCCATTGAGATTGGATCGTTCGCGCGCAGGCGCGGCGCGGCCCGCCTCTACGAACCCTGTACGATCTCCTAACTAATGGCACACGACGCTACGACGCCACGACGCTACGACACGTCACCGACGTTGACCGCACACGCGAACCGACGCTTTCCTTTATTCGTATGTGTAATAACGTGCTAATTAAGAATATTTACATGTAAATAGCCGGATTATTTCGTAAATAAATAATACACATGACACTTTAAGAGGAGTATAAAGCATGTTACATAAAAATCGTTTGTTATTGTCTTAAGAATAAAAAAAACTGTATAGCAAATAAAGACTTGTTCAACTCGCTGTCGTTATAACAACAATCAATAAAATATATAGCAATTTAAAACTAAATCCATAAATTTCATCTATTAAAATAATAATTATTGTTTTTCGCGTGATTGTGAGAATGACTCATATTATAATAATCTGAATTTTAACTCATACTAGATACACACATAAAATAATAATAAAATAAGTAATACTCATAATTATATTTTGTATAGATATTGCAATTCATTTTTAAGTGTATATATATTTTACTTCGAGGTATAATATCGATTCCTTGTATTAGATATGTAGCAGTAAACGAATAAAAAATAATACTGTATTGAATTCATTTAAAAATAATTGCAAACAAGACATACAATACTGTAAATATGGTAACCTGTTACATGGTACTATTCTGTAGGCACATAACTAATAGAAGGAATCCGCTAACAAAATTAAAATATAGTTTTCGAAAAGATGATTAAAATTTGTTTTCGTCAATTTATAACGATACTTGAAAAAGAAGCCTTGCTCTCGGGAACGATCTATTGCCGACGTAAGGAACAGATGATCTGGCGTCGCGCACGCGCGCGCTCCCGCAATAACCTGTCAATATTGCCCGGACAAGATAGTGTGAGCCACACAGCCGAACGTACCGCCTTAACTATGTCATACCATCACAGATTAGCTTTGCCTTCCATAACGCGTGTAACGGGTGAAGCTGCGAGCGACTTCGCTCAATACGAACAGTGTTCACGCTGACCCGGATCGATGGCATGTAAACGTTCAATATATACACGAGTCAACTGACACTGTATAATGCAACTGACGCCTTTTACTTGGCTATTTCATCGATTGTTACAATGTTTTTTTCTCGTTTATAGAGCGGGTTATTCACGCAGCTCCACATAACATAATACGCATTACTTTACATTTTGTTCAATATATACAATGACAACATATGTCGGGCTACAAATCGATGCTATGGGTTCATTCTTTTACTACAAAGATAACGATATAAATAACGATAAGAAAATATTCGACCGAAGCGTATAGCGGAAACAATAATAGCCCCTATTGCGAGTCGTCTAAACCGTCTTGATACAATTTTTATTAGTACTTTTAACGGTCGCAAGTTTAACGAGAACTACGTTTGAGGAACTTTGTTAGAGTCGATATAACTTTACACAATACAACATTAAATTCTAATAACAGGTACGAATTTCAACCCAAATGTGAAACCTCTCGGTTACCTATGAATGGCCACCGAGGCCCCGAGTTAGTCTGTCGAGCCAACAAATAACGGTACCGATAACAATAACAGCGACAGTTTTAAAGCCAATAATTAACCGGAATACGTAATGATAGAAGCAATGAATATAGTATTCAAGTTACAAGATGATTATTATGTTCACTGGACGGTATTATAGACAAAAGTTGGTGCCATAACGTTTACTTTCCAAATATACAAGCCTACGTAGGAGCCGCTAAGCCAAATTAAGAAAAAATATTTATAGGTAATTAATAATATCTATGACATACTCGTTGATGCGGTCTACTGTACGTTTGCACTTGGTGCAATGACACTACTATAATTAAAATTTTATAATATATAAACATTCACCTTTAAACACAAACCGTCAATCACATGAGAGTAACGAATATCATGCGCAAGACGCGAGCGCGGCCGCGGACGCGCCCCCCCCCTGCCCCGGGCCGCCGGACCCACGCTCCCCCCCCCTACACGTTGCGCAGAGTTAACAAAACCGTAAACGTTCGCAAATTAAATTTGTAACGCATATACAGGCAGGTATCACAAGATGATGACGTTATTTCGATAAAATATGCACATAGATTTCCACGATAATAGTTGATTTTCACACTTGATTACGTACGCTACTACATTTAGAAAAATACCAAATCATGTACTTTCAGTTAACATATTATATATGTTAATAAAGAACAATATGTTTTATAAAAATACATCGCCTACCTCGGCCATCGGCCCGTAGGCGCTAGTACCCATATTTTTTAAAAATCTATGATTTTTAAGGCTTCTTGCACGTATGTTGAGAAATATATTACATAATTACATTTATATAAGTAGCATAAATCACTGTAATGTGCCATAATATTATATTTACAAGAACTATACGTTTGTACTGGTACGGCCGATAAAATTATTGATAAATTTCATACAACATTCAGATAAACATCTTTAAAGGACAACTGTAAGTTTAAAACACGATTCAATGATTACAATAAATTGATCATCTTAATTAATAATGATATACATAGACGATTCTACTTTTCAAATATCAACTTTGATAAAATTTAAAATATTTTAGCCTTGAACTACATTACTTATCTGCAACTCGTAACACATGTGTCAACAAACGAATCATACCTCCAACTAGACGCGGGTAAACATACTTCTTACATTTCATTCGCCTACTGTTTTTTACTCTTAAAAACAAAATAAATTGTATAATAATAATAATATATTAATAAGTAAAGCGAACTGATACAACGAGCGTGGCCAGCCTCGAGCCCGCCGTGACATACTTAGGTACTGCAATAAAAACTAACTATTATACATAATTATGAACGTTTCAACTAATATTAAAACGGTTTTCATCAAATTTTTCGTTTAAAATCACAGACGCTTTCCTAAAATATGTATTGTATCATTTTCCATTCTACGCACCGGAGTTAACATAAACTTATTTAATGAAGGAAACATTATCTAATTAAATTTTGATGTATCAACATTATACTGCTCAATAAATTAACCGTAGTAGCTACACAAGACTGATGTAAATATTTTCTGTATATTATGATATAGAGATTAGGCAGATAAATATTTGTTTTATCTGTATTGGGACTAGGCGCGCGAGGCGCAATAACTTATTACATTTAATCACACACCAATATATAAACTAAACCTTATCAACATAAGTAATATTTTGTAGTATAACAAGTATCTGATGTGGATTGTTAGCGTTCGGCGCCGCGAGGGACTGCTCGCGGCCGCTCACTGGACTTCAGGATCTGCAAACAACAACGCCCGCGCTTAGTGGCCGCTCGCGCGCACACGCAACACACACACGCGCGCACACA
>DWQT01004226.1:0-11490 GCA_018244895.1 Myscelus amystis hages | reverse complement strand
GCTCGCTGATGCATCGCCGATGATCTCCGTTGGATTTTAAACTTTACCGTGGCGCGGTAAGGCCGTGTTTGTCTCGGGCGGGCGGCGGCGATGTGTCCGTTTTCCCGAGCGGCCGACCGCGCTCGGGCAGCGGCGGGACGAGCGGCGCGACACACGCTCGCTCGAGTGAGCTCGCCGTAGCGGGGAGGGGAAGGCTACAGGCTGATACATAATCTATATGTGTTGAGTATATAAGAATTCGTTACCTACCTACAATGTAACATCCGCATACATAGTATACAAAATAAACTACTTAGGTTCATTATAATGTGTGCAGTATCTTGTGAACCGCCGAGTTATGTAGAGACTCAATTGTTGTTATACGTAATAAAAAAATACGCGAACACATTTGTTGATGGAATTTATAAAATACTGACAAGTTATTTGTCGACCACGACAATTCAGATTACATTTTATTGACAAAAGTAATTGTTACGTATTTCCTTGGTATGCCAATATGGTGGTGACACGTATCAAATGGTAGTTTTTAAATACTTTCATTTAGAAACTGTGCGTCACATACCGAACTATATATAAGCCTGCATGGCATATGTATGCCAACAAGCAGTGGAAGAAGCTCGGATTTCATAAATATTTGAATACCGTAATAATTTAATACATCCTTTCAAAGTCGGGTTTTTTGTCATCATAGCGGTAGGAGAAGCGGTAGATCCTCCACACTCAAAGAAACCCCAGAAAAAAGTTTCAGAAGCCCCGCTCAATGCGCGCTCATGTTAATTACAGCAAATATGTCACAAATATGCGGCGAATGTCAAAAAAGCCGTGTTAATTATCACAAAAATGCACGTCGCGCAAAAACCACAAGCGAACACCGCGCGTCGCCGTCTGGGTGCACCGTGACGGTCGATGTCGCGGCGACATCGTGTCGACACATCGACAGACACAGTCACAGACACAGATACAGACGCAATCTAACTACGTAGTGGGCTCTGAACACCAGCGCTGGTTGCTTCTGTCACAGCCAGCACTATCTCGCGTCCATCATCTATGCTCTGTTTGTTTCAAATCATTACAAATAGCCCTTTTTCTTTCTAACTGTAGGTACCTACTGATTGCTATAGTCACTACCTATAATTAGAGTACAGAACTCCATGAAAGAGCACATATAAATAATAGGTAGAATATAATTTATATTAGATCTTTATTATTTTTTACTTTTTAGTTTCGAAGTCGGTTTTTTTATCATAATTACTTCGTTATTTTTACCTTAGCTGTTAAAATTTAAAGACAAGTATCCACATGAATCATGTTAGTGTATATAGATAAGTAAACTAAAATCATCTTCCAATTGATACGAAGTGAGCATATAATTACTTCACAATGATTTTCAAATAGCATTCGCGAGTATTCGCAGATTGTTGCAATGTAATTTAATATTGATTTAATTCGGGTACTCTATGTTCCGAGTGATAGGTTTACCAGCAATAGCTATACGTACGAGTACGTTAGACACACTATCATTAGATTACGTTTGATATCAAGGCGTCAATACAGGTGGCGGCCGCTGGGTACCTGAGATTGTAAGCGTTTATTGATTCATTTACTGTACATACTCGCACCTATTCCTTATGATCGCGCGAATATTGCCCCCAAGTGAAAAGCGTAAACATATAATAATTAGTGCCTATGGCAATCCTAAGGGCTTATAACATCTAGCTTGCTTCTCTTGAATCGTCAGAATCAGCGCCACACATTTCGCCACACAAATTTCGCGCCACAAAAATTGTTAACAAATAAAATGAACAAAACATACTGAAAACAAAATTTGCTTTGACAACATTAGCGTGCGATGTCCTAACGAGACAAATGTTATCTGAGTAAAAGGATTCTTGAACTGAAATTAAACGCACCTACTTGAACGTACCTAACAGGTCGTTTAGGACAGCCATTTACCATTCAATGAACAGTGAAGGTTAATGAGCTTTGAGCGAATGAGTGAGCGGCAGTAGGTAAGTAGTTTACTCCTTTCGTTCGCTCGCTCTGTGCTCAGTTTGATGACCCCCGTCTTTATTGACTAGAGACCATCATGCGGGATTCGTGCGAACAATAGATTAACTAAGTAGAGTATTAATAGTGGAATAAAATATGGATTTATATATTTATTTAACTAATTCATTAGTGAAGCAATTGTTAATAGTAGGCACCTATAATTTGGGAATCGCTCTGAAGGGTGTCGAGGAGCAACTGCTTGCGAGGGCATGCTTTGTTACGCAAGTAGGTCTATTAAACAGATATTTAATTCTTTATTTTAGCATACCTAATTAAAAATTATACCAATGATATTGCATTCCGTTTGACGTATTATATTAACCTCATTAATAATCTTATGTTAAAACGTAGCTTAACATTAAAATTGCCCTTGTCGCCACATCTGCGGCAGTGACTATGTGAAATTTTAGTAAAAACGCCATTAAACGGGCCCATAAAAGCTTATAGAAAAGATAACACGGGAACAATAGCGCGACTCCAATCGCCGCAATCGCCCACAATTGGGCATAAACCACGCGCTGCCACAGAACAATGCCCACCTACTTTATACCGTATTTATCAATCTCGCTGCAGCCGCAGGGCTGCCCGTCCTCATACTTTTATTACAAAAAATTTATATTTATGAATTTTATTACAAAAAGGAATCTGTAATAATACCAACATATATTTTTTTTCAGGATAGTAAAATGTTTAAGATGTTAACAATACGCTCGCATAAAGATATATGAAACTTGTATGAAATGCTATCAGATGTTATTCGTGACAGGTTTATATCGCGGCGGGCAGGCTCGTCGTAACCACGATGACAAATATCTTAAACGTTTTCTGACGAAGTACCGTTGAAAATACTGCTCATAAGGCATCACGGCACGGCACGGCAAGGCTCACATTTATCGTGCAACCATATAGACGCAGCCCCGGCGCCGCCCGCGCTCCACTCGCGATATAATTCGTAACAAACGAGATGGTTATTAATATTTTATTTCCGTCGAAAGGCGATTTATTTTTGTGTTATGCGAGTGTTTTAGTACTCGTTCGGTTTTCGGTAACGCGATCCATCCACCAAATACCTGTAAAATGCGTATTTTGGGAATAAAAGCATACGCGCTGCATCGAACTGCAACCCACCAACTTTTACTTCTGAATCCGAATTCAGTCTATTTATTAATTTATCCTTCATAGTTTATCTATGACCTTACTAGATTTCACGCGGGTTACGCCTAGGGACAATCTTTACCGGTCAACTCAGGGTACGACAGACGCATGCGTACGTAGAAGTAGGTAGGTGTAAAAATAAAAATGTTTCTCCCGAAACAACTTTAAAATTAAATATTTAATTCAGCGGACTTCAGACTTTACAATAGGATGAAGAATAATAATCAAATTAACTGTAGGTGTGTAGGACATCTGTCATTTATTTTAATACCCTTTTTATTTAATACAGCTTAAGTGTGTGTACCTAAGTAAAGTAGGTAACTATGTAAGTAAAACAGATAAAAAAGGCATACCCTAACATAAAACAAAGTTCCTTGTAAACCACAATTTGTGCAAATAAATAAATAAATAAATAAACCTCATTGTTTTGTAATATCGCTCAATGCGATGCAGTCGGAGACGAATGTTTCCCTCTTTAAGAGCACTTTAATTAAGAGCCTGTAATGATTGTTTAGCGGCCAGGCGACACCAATGGATGCTGCCGGCTCTGGTCGGTCGTCAGCGTGGCGGAGCGTGGCGGAGCGTGGCGGTGAGATGGACATACACTACCTACACATGGAATAGGTACTGGTATAATAAACATTCTTTGTAAAGTGCTTAATATGTGGCTCTTGATCTTTGCTTCAGTGTCGCCAAATATTAAACTCGAATTTACAATTTAGTCCCTCTTATAAGGTTCCTATTAAAACATTGTAGAGTATTTCATGAAGTGATACCTTCGTGCACCAGCTTTAGACTTGGTATAGGCCACATCATGCTGTTCGGGACAAATGAT
Organism: Myscelus amystis hages; assembly: GCA_018244895.1. NCBI lineage: Eukaryota > Metazoa > Arthropoda > Insecta > Lepidoptera > Hesperiidae > Myscelus > Myscelus amystis. The sequence goes on along the minus strand of DWQT01004226.1, from coordinate 7,451 downwards.
GTGATGTTTGTTGCTTGTTTTAAAGACGCATTCGCCTCCCCTGCTGCTGACGCGGATGAGATCAGTGATGACAGAAATATTCTGAGTGACTTTTAAAACGAAGATAAACCTAACATGACGCGATTTTGCTATGCGCGAGGAAAACCTAAACAGTTGGACAGCTGTGAAACGATTAGTCAAATGTCCTGAGATTTATAAAACAGCAGCAATAAATCAATAAATACATGAAAGCAAAGTTTTACAGCCAGCAGATACTCGTAAAGGTCGTGAAGGGTGCTACCGTCGGCGCGGTGTCGAGCGACCGCCCTATAAATACCCCGGGCCGGTGCGAGCGCTGTGATCTCCGCGGCGGGCGTCGCGCTCCACCGCCGCCTCTAATCGTACCGCCTACCCTGCGAACAACCCCGCATCTAACCAAATAACGATCCTCAACCGACTGCTTAAAGTCCAGTATCGCTTGCACGCGAGACCCAACACTATCTCCTGGATGAATCTGATAAGCTGTTTGAATTTGTGGTATTCCGCCTGTTAAATAAGGTTGCGATTGGCGTGCACGGGTGCAGAACATCCATTTTCAATCGACTCTTTCAAATGCGGAATAAACTTAGCAGTTGCGAGCGGCCAACTTTGAAACTAAGTCATATAAGAATAGGGCTTGCATCAGAATGTTGTTAGGACAAAGGGTGCAGAACAACGGAAGCGGGGGGCCGCCGCTATCTCTGGCGCTCTTTAATTAGCCGCTTTAATTAAGAAATGCGAGTTATCCGAAGCGATAATTGGATCATTAGTTTTCATTTCTCGTATCGTATCTGCGCCGTGCTCGCTAAAGCTTCCTTACATGAGTTCAACTGAAAAAGCCTTTCATTCTTGTACCCGAAAGAGACATTAAATGAATGCAGGTCAAAAACCAAAGTGTATGGCGATATTATGTTACGAATTGAAATAACTAAAACAAATGGAAGGCAGACATTTTTGCACTTTTGTCAAAAACTTAGATAATATCTAGGTACAGTGAATGTATATTAATTTTATACTCGTTAACACATAGAGCGTTTTAATATCTATAATTTGTAATCCGTAAATGGTGAAATATAGATTGATCTTGTCTTAGATCTCCAAATGCAGGTGTGGTAAGAATTGTGTCTGTTTTTCAAACAATAACCCAACATTTCCTCACGACCGCTGACGCCATGCGTGTCGCCAGTGGGGCATACTCGGAGGCGACACTCGCATACAGTTGTGCCGTAGGTAGGTACATGTGAAGATGTTCGTACTTTGTTGCTGCCAGCGGCGGTGGCAAGCCCTCGTCCTATCAATATCAAAGGGACCGCCGTTTCCCACAAACACAGCTAGTGTTGTCTGCATATGTTATCGACAAAATGACTGATTATTAAACAATGAGTTAACCAACGGTTTTATTGAGCTAGTTGCATTCGGCGGTTGCAATTGCCGTAGTATTAATTACTACTTTTAATAGGTTATTGGAAACTTTTATATCAAGTCGTAATCCTAACTGAATTGTTACTTCTGTAACTTAAAAACAACGAAATTCCATATAAACTGACATCTGTTTAACCCCTTGTTAGATTCGTAACGTAATAGTAAGCAGCTAACAACGTTTACAAGAGTTTTATAAATTCACAAATAATTGTTCCAATCCGACAGTGATCGTTGCAGACGTATAAACAAATTCCGCAATTTTATTATATCCCACCAAAAACATAGATTTGAAAGGTCTAAGTTTGTTATAAAAAGCCACATAAGTAGGTAATTGGAATACACTTTAACTGATAAAAGTAATGAGATATTCCTTAATATCCTCAAATCATAGATGTCAGTTAACATTGTGATTTCCTATCAATGCTTTCTCCTAATGCTTTATAAATAAAACTAACTTTCGATCCTATAACTTGTTATACCTATCGATAAGCAATTGTCCATCCGTGTTGTACAATGAGCAACAGATGCCACCGATTAGCCGGCGCCCGGCCGCGGCGCGGGAGACGGACGTAGCGGCGCTCGTCCGTGCCGTGTGTCTTCTGGTACGTGGGACCGACTGGGGGGGGTAAGACCAGAGAAATATCAAACAAAATGAAACGTTTCATTGCATTCAAGGTACTCGTAGCTTTTTGAGACCTTTTCATTGTTTCGTTGTGGTGCATGGGTCTCTTTTAGCCCGTTTTCTGAAACAATACATTCGTTTATGTCAATTTGTTGTATAATCCCGATATGTTAGACGACAATTGGGACAGTTCCACACACGGCTAACTCATTCTAAATCAGACAGTTGCATACCTGTGTTGTGGTAAGTAGACAGTTCGTAAACATACATGTTATACATATTACCTTATTCATACTTATATATATCTCTCTCTCTCTCTCTGTCTTCCGTACCACACATTGCTTCCTTCCTTATCCCACATTGAGGCGGGCTCAGCTTTCCTATGTCCTATCCACCACGAAAGGAATATGTTAATTACACGCATGTTTATGGGTGGAAATCGAATCCATGCTGTCATGGATTACGGCGGCTAAACCTGTGTTTAGCCGTCAGGTTCAAGTCCCACTCATAATCGATTTTTGTATTTGGACTATATGAAACAGTGATAGCTTAATGAACATGAACTAGATTGAAGCGCACATGCTCGTATTATATTTCTTGATTTGGAGTTCAAAATCTCATGTTTGACTTTACAAAGCTACATTCGTTTTTTTGTTACATTCGTTTACAAAGCTACATTCAGTACAAACGATCAACATTGTTACAACACTGTACATGTTTGAATTCTCTGCAATGTTCCCTAGCGCACGTGAGACAGCTCGAGATGTTATCATTATTATTATTCTGTGCGAACTGTATCGCTAACAACTTACACGAGTGCGATGAAGGTGCTATTTCAATGAGAGTTTTACGACAGAACGCTCGGCCGGCGTCGTTCAGAGCTGGGCTCGCGTTCAATGGAGTTGATCGTTACGACGCCGACGACACGACACATTAATACACCAAATAAACACGACAATCTGCCGTGACACGATGCTCGCGTTATTTACGCTTCACGCTTATGATTTTTATTTCTCTTTTCGGTGAACTAAAACTCTGTTTCATTTCATTTGGCATCCTTAAGGCCCTGAATATTGTACTGATAACGTTACTATAATAGGCCAGACTACCGAACCATACAGACACTTAGCCAAAAGAACTTTTTTGTAACTACCTAGCATTAATACAATTATTGATATGAGTGCTTAATCATTAAATACTCACATAGTCTATGTTGAAATAAAAGATGTTTAGAACAATACTAGGTATGAGGAGCATTCTTAATACTCTATTTTATAGGTACTGTCGATATCCTCTTTACCTTATTAATCCTATCTTAAACAGCGATCCCAGGAGTCTTCAAAGCGCACATAGGACAATTATAACGATCTATAACTTACAATAAGACAATCACAATTGAAACTCTCAACTCTATCTAGCAACAAACGTCACACATAAATTAAAATACGTTTACAACGGATGAATTCAGTGAAATGGTTATGATATTAATATGGCACGTTAAAACTAAAATAGTAATATTTATCATCTATGTATGAATAAAGCTAGGCGCAGAGCAGAGAGCGGTCGCGCGCCAGCGACGCGCGGCGGCGCGAGGCGGCGCGCGCGGTGTTCGGGGAACTCCCTTTCATGTCGGCGCGGCGGGGCCCGTACTCGGAACTCAGCCCGAAGCCAATTTTCAGCACATTGACGAATACTCTTATAACTTTTGTTGTCCGGCGCAGCAACGGATATGATGATTTATTTTAATTATTCGGCTAATATTTTATGAAAGAAAAGACTTGTCACCCTCCTATCGTTGGACATATAGGTGCCCCGGAGTTTAGAATTAACTGAGACCTAAGCGAATCTTCGGTAGATTTACATTATAACTAATGACGACTGAAACGCAGAAAAGTTGCTGTGATAGGTTAGCGTTCTGTCGCGAGCTGGAATGTTCGAGACGGGCTTCGTAGTTACGCTCCGAGCACTCGTATTGCTAGCGTAGCTAGCTACGTGGCTTTCACGAGATACAAGTATGTTCAGCCCACTGTTGTTTAATATGTATTGTATTGTATCACCGCTCCTTGTTGTGTATTTTATATACTTACTTAATTGATTTAATAATGTACTTACCAGAAATATTCTGTGCAACGTTGAAAAAATTACATATTTACCTATGTTAATCAATGCCAATGACGTTTAGGGCAATTAAAACCCTACCAGGCATTTAGATAAAACCCAATCTCACGTCCAATTACATTCCTCACGGCGTTTCGAGACTATTGCGCAGTGCTCAGTAGAGCAATGAGCCGCGGTGAGTGGCGGTGAGTTGCGGTGAGTCGCGGTGAGTGGCGGTGAGTGGTGGTGAGCCGCGCCGCCGCGCGCGACACACCTCGTTGCGACACATGTAGCGTGCTGCGATTCTGTACCCACCATTAACCAGACTAGATATAGCGAAGTCCAGGCAATGATTCTGTACGTCTCATGATGTACACTTTCTCTTTACACTGTTGGATGTAAAAGGTAAGTAACAAAAGTATACGTAATAATCTTTTTGGGTAAACTTACGAGTTTTTCATAAAATAACTTGAAAATAATCTGCGGCTCTGAAAGATGTATAAAAACCACTTAGATTAGGTACAGGCGCGAGTGACGTCGTCGAGATCACGATGTTTACGTTTCTTTTAAATAGTTCTACAATTTGTTTCCGTTCATTTTCCGGCTGAAAAATGTTGAGGAAATTTCCTTTGATTTTCTGCTTCTAAAATATTTTGATATGTACCTATAGGTACCTAATTGACTGCGTTACATGAGTGTGTTTATGTGGTCAGTGACTCCTAAGGTTCAAATGAATGAATGAAAAGTTAATATTATAACATTTCAAAATACCTACAAAATATGTGGCTAAAGCACTTTTCAAACCGACACAAAATGGTCAAAGCTGTGGTAGAGGCCGGAAATAAATAGTTGTATGACGAACATGTTTTAATCAGTGTCTAGTTGTAAAACGATCTACCACCAACACTTATTTATCATTGTTTACTTTCTGTGTGGATTTTATCAAGTTGCGATTCCACAGTCGGCTAGCCCGTGTCACTATATAAGGGAGGCGGCGTCGGTCAAACTCAGTATCGCTTGTTCATTTTTTCCATACGTTCATTAATCAGACTAAACGTTTTATTAGCGGGGCTCGTTCTGGCTTCCTTTCCGCCAGATACATCGCGGCCGACACGCAAACAAAGCAAAGTGCGTAAACGGCGGCTTTGATCCTCGCCGGCGGATTGATCGATCGTTACGTGTGCCGCCGCGGCTACTGAACGTGACAAGTGACAAATCAAAGTGAAATTATGAAAACCGTGCCGCAAGTGACAGAACCGCCAAATATCATTACCGCCATCTTGCTCGCCTCTCCAATATAATCTGTTATTCCACGTGTGTTTTTGACTTTCTCAAGTCTAATGTCACGGAGGCGTTTGACAGATTTTTTAAAAGGAAAACATGCATTTCATTGGTTCGGAATAAAAAGGATTAATGTTGAGAAAATTCTAAAATGAAACGAAAGCCACAGATACAGATATACTTATTAGAAGATATTAAATAGATAATTTTCGCAAATGCTAGACATAAAAACCTGTGAGTATTTAAATTTTTGAGAAAAAGAAAGCCTTTTTGTCAAACGCTACATCATCAAAATGTGCGCAACCAATGAAATAAAGCGCTACATTGGCTCAGCGCTACTCGCGGTAGGACGTAAACCCGATCAAGCGTGCATCCTTATTCTAAAGAACATCCCGCGGAGAGCGAGGGACTGAAAAAAGCAATTAGCTGAAATGCTGTCTCCGCTAAATCCGAGCGGCGGCCGAGCGTTCACGCGTGCTATGAAAAATGGCTGACAGACACTCGCGCGCACAAGTGCTACGCGAGACCGAACCAGATACATACTTAAAATAAAAATAGCGACAACTTTAGCACCGTCTGCGTATATAAATAATATTGTAATTTATTGACTTTAAAATGAGGTTTAGAGTGGTTTTTTGTTTTATGGGCCGTGTAAACCTTTAGATGCATTTTATTCGTATTCTTAAATGACTTGGAACAGAAAAGCTGTTTATGTTATTATGACATTATGAAAACGTGTGGCCGCATAATGTTGAAAACAATTTACCATACTTTTGAATCTTTCAGAACTGATATCTATATACATATTTTGCATATAACTAGCAGTGCTACTACCTTTAGGTATTTAGGTATATTACACTCACAAACAGCATAATACATACAGGGATTCATGTATACCTATCTACTAAAAATATTTTTCCTGTATGGGAATCGTAACCCTGACCACGGGCCGTTAATGATTGATAGTCCCTGTCTATGATTGTTTGTTTGTTATTTTATAAACTAATGAAATGACTCCGTATGTTTTTATCGGTCTTGTTTGAATTGTAGTCTCTTTTCATCGAGTTATTTGTTTGCCATTTATATCTCCACCGATGACGGAAACCCCAGTTAAAGAGATCTTCAACGTTCGCTCCTGAGTTCAGAAGGCATCATGATTTCTACTTTTATTTATTTTTTTAATTAACATTGATGTGTTCGCCAGTACTCCTGTTTGTATTCATCAGGCATTTTTGTATTTGACGGCGCGGTCACGCTGTTGCGCGCCCGGAGCGGCGGGCGCTGGCTCCAGGCGCTGTACAAAGATAATAATAGGAGTGTATGTGAAGTTCCTTCCACATTCCTTACAATTCTCCGGATACCTATTTATTATTTACACAAACATTTTTCGGTAGCAATGTAATAATGAAATGTTATTTGAAATTTTTTGTAGATTTGTTTCATCAATAAACCTATGTGGTTTTTTGACATTCCCAGTTTGGAGCTCGATTCTAGGTTCGAACCTAATAGTAAGGAAAGGTAACATAGAAATGGGGAAATTCACTATGATGTGTTAGTGCTGTACAGCTAGGACGCATCCATATCATATCAGGTATGTGAGATTAGTGGAAAAGAATCGATTAAATAAAAATCGATTTGTCTCAATTCAAAATTAATCGATATGTCAAAAATCGATTAATAACAATAAATAATCGATTTTTTATTATTATTTAAAGTACATGCTTTTTATATTCCAATAACAAACCTAAGAGATTCATATTACCTTAGAGATTCATATTACCTTATAAAATTATATGGATAAAAAAAGAAACAATTCAAAACGAAAAATAAAAAGTTCCCTTAAAATTTCAAGGTAAGGAATTAGGAAACCAAGAAGGAAAGAAGCATTCATGATACAAATTTTAGTACTATTAAAAGGTTTATTTATTATAATCGAAATGAAATAATGAGCATCCCAACAAAATGACAAACTTATTGTCTCAAAAACTAAGATATTAAACAATATTTATAC
>DWQT01004225.1:0-11491 GCA_018244895.1 Myscelus amystis hages | reverse complement strand
GTCTGAGGTGGCCACGGCAGCCATTTGTCGAACGCACCACGCGAGCGTGCATGCGTGGAATATTAATAATTTTAAATAGTTACAGTTCTTCCGTTGTCTCGCAGCATTTGTTCTCGGAGACAGATGCGTGGAGATAAAGATTTTTTGTCCGCGTTATAAACCCTGGAGGTACCTACACAAGAACAAGGCTGTAAGACAAAACGGAAAGTGTGCGTTGATTTGTGATGTTGATGACAACCGAATGAAACATTTTAGTCCAAAAACTACATGGGCAATCCACCTGACATAGGCACATATCATTCAGGACAAAAGCATGGTTATGAGCACCAGTAATTGTTGCGTATCTGGGGGCAACATTATCAACGTAGGTGTATTTAGAAATATATGTATGGAATAAAACACTTGCTTGATTATCACAGTGCAATCTGCCAAGGTTGGCACCAGATGTAAAAATGTCATCATGGAACTCAAACTATTAAGCTCGGTGAAAGAATTCGATTATGATACCAATTAGCACCTCAACGCAGATGTAAGGACGGCGCGGGAGGTCCGACTTCAAAGGACAAGGTGACAAATTACACGAAAATATTACCACGGGGCGCATCGCCCACGAGCCTGGGAGACTTCAAACGAAGGGAGGGTGTTCGGTGACAACTATAATATACAGTTTCATCGTCGAAACTATCGATACCAAGCGCGTTGCCCTCGACACGCTTTCGTCAATCGAATTTGGAAATTGTGAAATAAAATTGAAAAAAGCCTTCTATTTAACTTACAACTTTTACTGTTCGAGTCGAAGAAAAAGTCATTTTGTCCTTTACATACCTACTTTAAACAAAAAGTCAAAACTCTTTTAATGCTTTAAGACGAACACTGATTTTGTATAAACCACCAGACATAGCTTCAACTAACCCAGCAGATGATTGTTGGAGCAGTCCCTCTCAACCGCGGCTACCACGTTACGCAGACGTTACCAGCGTCGAGTGGATTGGGTCCAGCAAAAAAGCGGCTCGTCGTTTAGCTAAAACCCCAATTAACTGTCCCCGATAGGGATAAACACCGACATTGGGCGATATGTTGGCGCCATGTTTTGCCCCAAATAGCTATCGCTAAAAAATACGAAGCCACCCATGCGAGCACCCATTGGTAAAAAGGCACAGAAATATCGAAAAATTTGAGTTCCGTAGGAATTGAATTACCTGAACAAAGTTAACACATTCGGTTATAGTTGTAACTAAATATTTCATCTGGGTCCGTCTTAAGATTCCGAAGTCCGTCATTTTAGGTGAGTTACATAAAACAAAAATATATAATAAGGATACAGTACGCTTTTTTTTTTAGAATCTCCAATAACAATAATACAGTAAACAAGAAAAACGTTTTAATTTTTTTTTAATTCACTTATGTTTTTTTGACAGCAAAAACCTTTGGACTGATGCTACTTTGAAGCGATTTGGTTTTTGGTATACATCTACGGATCTCAATGTCTACTCAAGTGCCGTTTAAAAATCTGCCCCGAACACTTAGCGAAATACCCACATACGAGTAGGCTGACCTTATCGACACACACGGGCCGGCGCGGTGGGTGGCATCAGCGCCATCTAACGATAAATCATGCGATAATTGCACAGATAAAACAATCGCTGGACCGAATTCGAAAAAAGAACCTCCAAGACACGTGTTGACCTGTCATCGACATTTTTTCTCAACATAATTATGTTTGCCTTCAACGTGGTGTTGTCAACATTTCAACATTGTTAGCAACGCTCTTACTGGTTTTTATGTAAATTGCAGTCTTCGTATGTTGGTCTGGTTCAAAATTTGGATTTCATTTTAAGCTATCTGCCAACAAGCGATTGAGCTGAAATTTCAAGAACCGAGGTAAATTATCAAATTATGTCCTCATATCGTGTTTAGATTCGTTCAATTTGTCTTAAGGAGTACGTAGGACGATGAAGCTGGAGACTGTTAAAAAGTTTTTATCAAGATTTTATATAAAAAAGAAATTATTACAATGTCGGTTTACCAAAAACTAAGAACATGCCATTCAAATACAAAATCACAAGCAAATTGAAAATCTCAGGTTCCCACAAATTACAATTACATGTTTCATGTAAGCAGATAAACTGCTTACATGAAACATGTTTCAACGAAAAGAAGAACAAAGCGATTTGGACTTTGTACCAAATATTTTAAAGTATATATCACCTTGTAAAACGGTTACTTATGGAAATTTTACCGAGGGGTAAGAGGCGACCCTCCGGGGTACAGTCACTAATATTTATAGATAATATTGATACAACTATAATATGATGCTTAGCGGAGGAGCATACAGCTGCTTATATCCGTGTCAATTATCCAGCGGTTTTGGGTTTATGGCGAGCGAGTTACTGAAGGTGACGGGAAACAAAACATATGACATCAGCCTGTTCTACCAGTAGTTGAGTCTGACTGAGATTGACCGGAAGATGTGAATTCAATTCCCATCGAAACCAAATATGTGTGACAAGCAGCTGCAGAACGATCCAGCTTGAAATTGTCTATGAAAGTATGTAGGTACATAGAATTTCGCATATTTGCATGTTTGTCGTATAAACTAATGTTGGTGCAAGGCTGTGCGGTTTGGATTCTAGCAATGACAGAAGAGAAACTTGATAACACATAAAAGTGTTTAGAAAAATTTTTAGACCTACTTTCCGGAGGAAGATAGCTCAATTAAAACAATAACGAATCATCTATAATGAGGTAACAAGTCGTAGAAAACAATAGTTATTTATTGTATACCTATACGTATAACATTTGAGTTACAAGTCACAGCTTCCGACATCCGCCGCTGCCGGCCTGGGAACTGCGCGGGGCGGGCGGTGGACGGCCGATGAACAAAAAGTGTTATTTCAGCACGTCTGTTATATCTGGCGGCCCACGCGACCTGCGCGGCCCGTCAAAGGGCCAAGCGCTGCCAACTGGGCTGTTGCTACTATCAACGATATGCTTCTTAAATTCAGATAAACTTATAATCAAAAGACTTCCAATTACTATTTACTAACTGTATACATTGTTACTACTGGTTTATTAACGTTAAACTTATTCTAAATATTATAACTAGTGTCCAAAATAATATACAAAGCAATACGAAATTAATTTCTCAATGTATATCAAAGTATCGAACCATTAAAAAGTTTTATTCAATAACTTCATTTAATTGAAATCCTTAGAATGTGACAGTTTGTTAAATAATATACCACATCTTTGTTTAAGTTTGAAAACCACTGTCTCGGTGGCCTTGGCCCTAATGCACGCCGCGTATCCGCATGGTCAGACTGTGTTGTGATTTAGTATAAATCAAACTTCACGTCCTTTACAATTACCACGGAAAAAAGAAATTTCTCATCATACCAAGAATTTTCTAAAACCAACATTTGAATCTGAATTTTGACGAATTAAATGGTCATTAAATTAATAATAACACTCATGTATTAGCAACATATTTTAAAAATTTTAAAATACAATGAAATTCACCGTTCCGTTCATGATCCCACATCCCAGTGTATTATAAAGCTGTCTTGTAAAAAACTGTCTTGTTATTCGTTCAAAGGGCCCTGCACACAACGGATGGCACAGTCGAGTGAGTTTAAAAAGTGCGTGCATTAACTTTTAGACGCTCAAAACGCGCCGCTGCCCGCTAATGACTACGAATATCGACAATTTGCTACGTACGATTGAACAGTATCAATGCGATTTGTACCCCACGTACCGAGCCTTAACGGCTGCAACACATTACAAGATATAATAAGCCGTATTACACTAAATTCAGAGGATATTTCAGGTTGCCGCCGAAAACAATGTTTGCCAAAATGAAGACATAAGCGTCACATATCGAGGGCGAACGCTATAAATTCTATCATTTATCATATAGACGTGTTTGTTATTGCAATAGCGGTTATTGTGGTAAACGTCGGCGTTACCATTATTAATAATGAACGCATGACATCTGCGTGATGCGATTTCTTATTGTACTTCACGATGCGTGCATATTATGTGGTGCAGCTTCGAACGAAACGTGCGTGAAATATGGCGGCGTAAAAAAACGCGTATCTTTTTAACAATAATAAACATAAATTGTCATTAGCATATATATGTACTTATCTATAGCCGCTTAAAATGTTTGTCAGTTAAAAACTGTTTGATTCGTGTTCATTGCAGATGAAAAGACAATGTTTAAGTCTATACCTACAATTATTTCAGAACATACTATAAAGAAACTAGTCAGCTTCTTTTTAGGAATTTAAGTGATTGGTTTGTACTTGTGAGTGTGCGTGAGAGTAGAGAATTTACAATACATAATGCATACCAGAAATGCATACAATTGTTTTATTAGATAACAACATAGGTACTAAGCGCTTTGATAGATTTGCCATTAAAATTTCCCGCTAAAGCTACTAAATACTTAAAACAAATATGTACATATTTACACAGTGTTTACCGATTAATCATAGTCGACAAAACAAATAGGTTTGTCAAACAAGCCACTAAGCCACGCCATTCATACGACCGGGAGCGCGGCTCGGCGACGCGGCTGCCGCCGTAATGTTGCGAAACATTCATATTTCATTTAAACGGGCACCGGTGTTTATCGTTATTATTAAGTTGTAACACGAATTCGACTTCCGCACATTCATCACGCGGTATAAAGCCGCATTCGACCGCTAGGGACAGAGCGTGCCAAATCTATTCAATGGACGTTGCAGTTTTTTGTTGAAGCGGCTCTTCGCACCGGGCCGTCCATGATGGTTTTATTGCGGGTGCATTTTAGAAATTATTGGCCTCTCATTCACCGGCGACGAAGTTATATGGGAGCCGTAAAACAATAAATAAAGCGATTGTTTATAATGTCGCTCGCTCGGACCCCATGCGAGGTCGGTCGCGGTGCGGCCGCAATGCGCTCGTAAACCGATGATGGTACATTAAACGCCATTGAAACGTGTGCACGATGACGAGTGCTATTGAAGTAATAAACGACTCTTAGTGCTTGTTTTGAGACAATACGTTTAGCGCGATGTGGTGCGGCCGAAACCGGCGGGTGGCAGCGGTAGAACAATCGCCGGCCAGTTATCACCGTGACGTCGATTCTGTATGGTGGTTTATCTATTAATACCGCAAGCGCAACCAATTGGAGAAATGTGGTCGCAACTCGCTTAGATTACCGGGACCTTGTTACAAAAAATTGTTAAAGTGTGGCCAGTTTACAGAGTTTACTCTCGGGTTGTTATTACCTCGGTTGCAATCGCTACGCCATTACAAGCATCATTGTAAACAAAATGACATCGACATCCATGTATATCCATCCATAGGGATGACTGCAATATATAAAAGTCAATAGTTGGGTACCGTGGTCTAGTAGATTGTACTTTAGTCGTATTACACATAATGTACATACCTATATGAATATCAGAGTCTGCAGTTCCAACTTTGCCACGCACCTCCTAAATATACTTATTACTATACTGTACTGTACTTTTTTGTATTTGCTAGATTATTTACTCATTTCTAAGAACAATTCTCTATTCGCGAACGGTAGCAAGCTGGGGTAGCGATGTGACGACAAACGATGGTGGCCCATAGGGAATTGAACCATTAGCGGCTGCGTACCGCGCCCGAAACAATTGCAGTCCCGGCGGATCGTATTAACGCTGCCTCATTGCTTACTAGTTTAGAACACTTTTCGGACTTTTGTGGTTAGCAAAAAAATGTTCCTTGCAGAAAAAAAAATGTTTTTACAATCTTAAATTACGATAATTTATCTATGTACATACACAGATTTGTTACAACACTCGTACCATATGACATACAAGTTATTATGTCCTCATTTGTGAATAGAGAAATCTTTGACCCTACAATTAAGCTTTTCAAAGCGTCACAAATGTATCCTTTGGCTGAACAGCCGAAATTCTTTCACCATTGTTTATATAAAACGTCAGCCACACAAGAGACGTTCGTCGCTCAGAAGTCTGTCGTTGATACATTTTACATAATCTGCTTAGTTTGGAAGATTTATTTAACGTAAATCATAAGTCAATAGTCGGCGAGGACTGTCCGCCGCCTTGCACAAAACCGCCGGATCACTTACCAACACTCTAATGCTATTGTCGTCAACACGCATCTACTAAACACGTCAACGAATCAAAACGAGCTCGGCCACGAAAAGCCTTAACTCTAAGTCTCGCTGACATCAAAATATGAACAGTTTACATTACCCGACAGGGCCCAAACTTAATTCCCTAATACGTTCAGTCGGCCTCCTTTATCGTAAACGGATAAATAGAGATGTCGGAGCGGCGCGGCGAAACAAAGTTGCCGACGCAAAAAACTCACAATAGATCCAAGTTTTGAACACAAAGCGACACAGGGAAATAAATTATTTCATCTGCTCAGTCCTTTCATGATAATATTGGCAAATGTTTCCATTCGAAACGGGCCACGCCCACTGTGAAACGAATAGGAAAAAATGTTGCGGCGATTCACGAATGTGATCCCTATGATAAGGGACGCAGTGGCGCGATTCCCGCGGGGCGGGCGGCGGGCTGCGGGCGGCCCGGCGGTCCACAAAGTCGACAGAGTCACCGTTCCTTTAACAATTTTTTCAGCAACACCAACATATATTTTGACTGTGATGTTTTTATTATTTTTGTCCGTGATTCGCTTTAGAATCAACGGCTAACTGACTGCGGGATTTTGCCGTAAAGCGCGCCGGAGCGCATGTCGAATGCGGGTCCGCGCGGTGGATGCGACCGTGTGCAACCTATTCCTAGAATTGCCGACAAAGACGCCATGTAATTATATAATGGGGTGCCGTGTTGATTTTTTCCAGTATTTTGGCTTCCGTTCATGACGCCTGCCATTAATCAACGATAAACAGCACTAGAAGCCGTATACAACGCGATGTTTACTGGCCGGAGCCGGAGTTCCTTCATTATGGATTCACAAATCAATACGTCGTGCGCGCGGCCGCCTTGTAATTTATTCGCATTCGTCGATCAAACGGGCGATAAACTTTTATAATATGCCAGTTCCATCGCAGATCTAACATTAGCTTTATTACAACCACGCATACCGAATGCAGCAAAGTTAAAAATACGTGCACGAGTAGCCAAAGGCCTAATGTTACTTGGAAACATCCGCCTCAGTCTTTCCTACCATCGAAGTCAAGTCAATTCCAATCCAAGTCAAGAGTACGTGTAAATAGACGAGCAACTTGACAACGACGATGAAAGAAGAGACAGAAACCCTTTGTCAGGACATATCAGGTGGACACTCAGTCCCTGCTTACCCGTATGTGACATAGGCGTGTTAATATAATAATAAAAACATGACCGTGTTTACTTAAATGAGGTGGAAATAGAAACTCTTAATAACAATCAGGCCGCCAGTTTATGACTCCGATGTCAACAATGGTGCCCATGCCTTGCGTCACGCGGCTTTTCCGCGAACGCTGCACGCGCGACAATGACTCCGGAAACCGTACGGTAGTGCAATTGTAGGCCCCTTCGTGCCACGAGCCCCCGGAGCTAGACCGGCCCCCGTTACATCGGGCTCGGGACGAAAGCCGTACTGCAGGGGGCGGCATAAATCAGCTGGACAAAGGACAAGTTAGAAACTGCGGAGTGACACTTGTTTTGATAAGAACTAATGTGTTTTAAACGTTCGACATCTTTTGTGCTTTTCGCAAGCGCAGATGAGCTGTTGATTTTAATGTTTTTTTTTATCCTGAGATAAACACAATCACGATATTTTACTATCTTTATTTACTTCTTACTGCGCCCTAAATATTACACCCTGTGATTTGTTTCAGTTGTGTTTTAATTAATATTCAGAAAACACACTATAATACGAACGTAAAAGCGAATTAATCTTAGTTTAGTTTAGGAATTTTAAAGCACTGTTAATGGCTTGATATTTTAATGGCTTCTGTTCGAATACTTTCTAATCAAATACAAATAGTTTGTTCAATTGAAACATGTTCTTGTTTCGGACAAAAGAAGTCGTGGCTCCAGCTCCCACCATTGTCCAGAACAATGCCATAATGATCGCCGTCAACTTGACAAGCTTTATTTGCTACCGTTACGAATGCTGATTTAGAGCTACTATTTTTTTTTTACTTTCGACACATTGTGCTTCTTCGTTTCAATTAGTAACATACCTTTGTTCCTCAACAGTAACAGTGTTTAAGATTCAACTGAACTTTTCTCTTTAAACGACTTGTTAGAATGGATATGATTTTGATTTAATGTTTAAACTTGACAGAATATTATGTGGACAATTTGTTGTGAGCAAATGGTACCCGCGAGTTTTCAGCCAGTTCGGGGCGGTTGTGTACGGCGGTTTTAGTGGTTTCTATCCACGAGAACACTCATTCAAAACGTACATTAAGTACTTTGGATTACAGTCAAGTTCTTGACAAACCTCTCATTGGTCAGAGAATGTTTGCATTGTTTTCATTGAAATGATAGGTATAGGTAGCTACTGCCTAGGCTTAATTAATTAGCATAATACGAGTATATACCTAAACGAAATTTACAAGCAACCCGAAACTCGTGATTTATGGACTTTACAAATTATGCACACGCGTCGAAGTTCCTTCAGTTCCAATTTTCAAAGTAGTGTTAATGAACAAGAAAAACGGCGAATTAGTGCCGCTCCCGCTGGACCGCCGCTCGGGTGTCTCGGTTTTGTTCGAGATTTCACGCGCTGATGCTGCTCGCAGCTCCTTGTTTTCTCAATTAGCTCGGAGCGCGTGGAGCATTGTGCGAGCATGTACACCATTGATCCATCGTCAATGCTAACTGCCGTCAGTGCACGCCGAATTATCTACACTTGGGATTGTATTGTGGAGCTTCGAAACACACGGGAGGTGGCGGACAATGGTCAACTACATTGTCTTGAATATATCGATTACTGATACCAATTATTATACCCTCAGGCCAGGTCCCTAAAGTGGCTGGCATAGAGCACCGAATGCCTGATACGTCTATGTTGTCCGTTTGGTTCTATAACCTGAAAAACCGCAATATATAAGAATAACTACGTATCATAAGTGCCTAGGTGTGTACATAGCTTTAGTCTAAAGTTTGAATAGGGACCGTGTTGAACCCATGCACAAACTTTGCTACAAACGTCGCTCGGTAATAACTTTTACAGTTACATTAAAATCGATTTAAAGAACGGTACACAATCCCACAAAGCAGAAACCAATCAATTTAATACATTACCACTTGTTTGCGTTTCGCATCCGAATCGATTATAGGCCGCGTACATACGAGCAATCAGCGCGGGCAATACATCAGCCGCGTAATGAGTCGCCGCGTGTGACCAACGCCTTATTTATCGGGCCGCGATTTGTGGGCCCGCGACACGATATCGGTAATAAGGCGCTCACCACACTGGCGGCGGCTGCGATGCGATCATTTTACAAACATTCACGGAGTCTTCGAACGATTAATAACACAACTTAATAACATTACACCTTGTAAAGTAACTATTATGATTTAATCATAACTTTGCATTATTATTCCAAGAAGCAATTTAACAATTTAGAAGAAAAGCTAGTAACAGCGCTTTCACAAATGAACAGTATAGATTTCACAGTTCGTTTACCAGAAAAAAAACATTTTATGGAATATGTTGCTTTAAAAGTTAGTGAAAATTACGAAAGGGCATGAGATCTATTTTTTGTTGTATATCGGTTATTAACCAGAAATTGGAGGTGACAGTCTCTAACAAAGCCATTGCAAATAGTGCCACCAGCTCCACAGGAGAACAGGCAGTGATAATAAAACATTTAATAATTTCATTAAATCGTTAACGAGGGAAGAACTCAAAGTGAGCCAAAAGTTTATCGCCTCGTTAAAGTGTGTGACGAAACCTTTAAGTGATATTGAAATATCAAAGGATTATCGCCTTTATTTCCAAGCAATTTAAGGTATGCAAATAACGTGGACGCATTGATACAAAATTAATTGGAAACGCCGTTTAATAAGATGCAGTACGCAGAAATATCGTTAAGTTTACAGCGCGGTTAATAATAAACTACGCTTCTATATGTGTGTTTGTTTGCGTACGATAAATTCGAGAATCGTTAACCGGATTGATTTATGTCTGGCCGATGGCATTACACTTTTAGTGGCGTGACAATAAATATACAAATCCTCGCGATGTTGAGGGCATTTTGGGACGTACGAGTATTAATTTGAATGGTTTTTTGTATCGAATGTACCTAATTTGAAATTGGCTTTAGCAAGCTTCATTTAAAGTAATGGAAGCCAAATATTTGCCAAGAAAAAAAGATAATATTGTAATTACATAGTAACAAACTATACACATTAAATCAGTGGCGTAGCTGGGGGGGTGCGAGCGGTGCAGTCGCACCGGGCATCAAAAGGAAAGGGGCATCAAAGTCGACGATATTCAAAAATTCTTCAAAAATTTATATATCTACTCTACTGTGTTCTGAAATATGAAATTATTTTGACCATTTTAAATGGAATCAAGTCTTAAGCTGCACCAGGCAGCAAATACCCTAGCTACGCCACTGCATTAAATGTACGTAATGTTGTATGCAACCAAGGAACGCAATTAGGGTTGGGAACATTTAATGTATTCTTGTTCTAAATCAATCATGTCCTCTCCATCATCTTTTCATGGTTTTCCCTCAACTGCTGTTAACAATCAGTGTAGAAATTTCCGTATTCTGTTTTAAGGTCCTACCAAATTTCAAATGCTGATCTTCCACCTGGTCATCGCCAAGCCGTATGCTGTCATAACTCAAATCTAAGCAGATGCAATGTTTCTAAATCTACATCAATCAGATAAAATAAATAACATAAAATAACTTTCTACATTGCAATTATTCCCTAATTAGGTTGAGTTAGTTCTTTGTACCCATAAACCACATACAAGAGTTCAACACGTATAGAAAATGTACACCCAGACAAAACAAATACTCGTACTTAAGACACAAGTATTTGTCTTCAGTAAATAATATACACCGTATTCAGCGTTTGTTCCGCTGACACTGCATCGTTTTTAGATGACGAAACGAACAGAAAGTATCAGCCTTCTACTCGAAACGAGACAATGGTGTTACCTCACCGTCATTAATGCTACTCTCTGCTAAGCGAGTACACAATGTACGCTCTGGTACGGCTACCAAGCCGGGCTCGGCCGCGGAGCTGTCCTGTTTTCAATAGAAACTGAATACAATATGATAGTCTGATACGAGTCATAACACTTTTACATAGATACTTTTTTTTATAATATGGAAGTAGCAGACGAGCATGCAGTCCACCTGATGGTAAGTGGCTACTTCCGCCCATGGACATTTGTAATCGACCCCGGATAAGATTAGATTCCTATCTCAAGTCGACCACAGATGCGCCGCTACCCCTGAGGACTGAGCTGGAATGCCTCGAAAAAGTATGTCTCCCTTACCACACCC
>DWQT01004224.1:0-11492 GCA_018244895.1 Myscelus amystis hages | reverse complement strand
GGGTCGATTACAAATGTCCATGGGCGGCAGTAGCCACTTACCATCAGGTGGACTGCATGCTCGTCTTCTACTTCCATGTTATAAAATATATATATACAACATTCTTTATTGTTTGACAGGCCAGCGTTTGTCTGCGATCCCACGTGATGGAAAGGATACGTTAATAGGCGTGCGATAGGTAAACTAAAAGATAGATTATAAGGATATCTAAGTTAAAAAAATTAATTATTGTACCATTATGTATTGTATAGAAATCACTAAATTGAAATATTTCTGTTGAGGTATCTAGGTATATAGTAGTTCTTCTTTAATAATTGCCCCGTTGATTCTCTGAATGTTGTGGTATAGCTACATTTATCTAAGCATTTAAAGTTTACCACAAACTTTGTCAGGGCACTACACAAATATACATAAGCAAGATGTTTACATACGAGTTTAACGCATTGAAAGCGCTTTCCCCAGCTTACACAATACTAGTATAGACGCATTTAACATTCTGCACTGCATTCTCTCGAAACAAACTTGCACGAGGTGGCATTCCCTAAATTTTGGTTGCAACTATCAAACTGTAACTTTATTATCACTGCTCATGTTTGTTTACTTGTTGTTACATATGTTTGGAAATAGGTAAACTTATTCAAAGTACTTATTTACTCGTAAGTATACGAGTAGTAAAAAAGAATACTGCATTTAATTTGGAAAGATGTTATTTAGCCAGAGACAATAGATATTACAACAGGTTGAACATAGAATCCAAAAACACTAATGATCGCGTTCGCTTCTCTTCGCGCCGCGCCTGTATTTGTCACGTAGGACACTTCAATAGATGTCGCCTCACGTCTCCGCGTTGGCAACTAATTCGCTCATGTAGGACACTGGGTAAACAAGTTCTGCTAGTAAAACTAATTCTAAACGTTTCTAGAAAGACATATTCAAGGACATAACGACTAATAGTGTTGTATTCTACGCTTGATCTTGTTGCGTCACTTAAGTAAGTGTAGCAACACATTTCAGTCCGATAGCAGGTAAGATAAATCCCATCAGACACATTTTCATCTAAAAATGCTGCCAAGTCTAGTCTACTTTGCTTATCTTGTCTAAAAGTTATCAGATATCGTATTAAGCCAAGCTCTAAACTGTATACTCCCAACTGTATACTTTAGTCAACGTAATGTTGACTTGACTAAAATCAAAACATAGATTCTCTTTTCCAAGTTTTGAATTCAGCTTTACAATGTTGTTAAAAGTCGTCATCAATTGCTATTCAACCTTGAGATAGTATTCAGTAGTAGTCAACTTCAAACGATTTTTTATGTCGGGGTCACTACTGTGCCATTGTGGAAAATTTCGTGTGCGTGCGTGAGTGCTTTCGTGCATGCATGCATGAGTTCTTGCGCAGACTGAAACCAGGTAGGCATATAAAATGACGTTTATTTTATTGTGCGGACTGCACAATTGACAATTCGGATGTCCATCTTGAATTAACAGCAGTATCAACTGCACCAAACACATGGGAAAAAGAAAGAAGAACGATTCCGTTGAAGGGTCTTTCTTATCTAATAAAACTTATTACACACAACGGCCATAAATTTCACCGTGTATATCCGACAAAAATCACGCACCTTTTTGCCGCCGGCAAAGCGAAGTAGCTCTTTCTCATGCAAAATACATATAGAAGGCACGCAATCCTGACCCGATTTATTTCCGAAAGGAACAATGCGAAACAATAAAAAAGCGGCGTACGTGCGAACACGAGCTCGTATCGAATGACCTTCAGATAATAAGCGGCGGAATTGAATTCTTAATTCGGTTTCTTTTTTTCAGCATTGCTAGCAAAGTTTTGAAAACACTCAATCAATGAAATTATTGGCAAATTGAAAAGAAAATGTAAAATAGCTATAAAAAAATATCAGTGATGAGGTCGGTTGGGACGACCATGTGAAAATATACTGAAGTAAATTGACAAAATTGAAAAAATTGACAAAATTTGATAGAATTGACATGAAAAATAAAAATTAAAGGACGGCTTTGGACCAACGAATGTATGTAGTTGACGATGTATTCGGACGTTGCTTACTCTCTCCTCAGTTTGTGAACAGACGTTTATAACGTCATATTTGCTACACACTTTATTACATTTGCATTTTGTATTAAAGTTTAAACTTTTGACAAATATAATATCTTTATCGCACCTAAATTACTAATAATGCAAAATTTTATAAATTAACAAAAATGTGATGAAAAATAGTGCAAAACCCTTACCAATAAAACAAGTGGCGATAACCAGCGTCCATAACAGGAGCATCTTGTTTGCGCTTCGCGGCGAGCGTGCCATGTTGTGACCCTTAAGGGACCTGTAATGAATAAAATGTATAGATTTAATTAAGAGCGGCAGCAGTTTCTAAACGACGCTTATACATGTATATGACGAATATATAATACATCGATTGTATGTATTGCTATTAACTCTGTAAATTATTTGATATAATCTAACAAGACAATCTATGAACGAAGCTATGCTCTATGAACATAGAGTATACTATAATAATACTACTCCATATTATTAAATCCTTCTAACTTCCGAAAAGGAACTCATTATTATTATATTATTGCACCAACTCAAAATATTAATTATGTTACTTCATTGAATTTCAAGTAATTCAACTTCAACGTGAAGTGTACACTAAAATCTCTGGAAACGTATAGAATAACAGCGATTAATGCTGACAAGTGGTTACGATACTTTTATGTATTATATAAGGGCTCGATAATGTAGTACATGAGGTCTCGTCTGCAGAAATATGCAGGCCACGATAGTGTTAAATGGGTTATTATTGCAAAGTTCGATGAATGCATTGATATCCAATTAAAACTGGCTTGAGTAGTAGAAAACACCACATGGCTTTAAACAACTTTGTTAACAATAATAAAGAGTAAATACATAAATTAATTTACATAAATATAATTTTCCCAAACTTCTTTAATGTTACATGATTCCTACTTTAATAAGATAATTTTCTGCACTCATAAATGCGACTTAATGTTATTGTTATCACCTATTTTGTATCTAGAGGAACATTCGTTGAGGGATAAGTAATAGTTATTGAGCAATCAATCTCAATATTTCTCACAGAGCAACTGACGGCAGCATTCGTCTTAGTAAATTAACCCCGGCCCGATTTCTAAGGGACGGCCTGTGGATCATCGATAGTAGTATAAATCGATTGTAATATCTGATACGTTTTGGACTTAGTAGGTTATCTTTAAACTTTAATATTTAAGTCAGTAGAGGACTAACATTCATAGCAAAGGAATTGCTGCTGCAAAATTTAGATTTTTTAGAATATGCACATATAACTAAGCTACGAGCACTCCCTTATTTGAATTAAACTAGCAGCTGAACTCATAGCTGTATTTTTCCGTTCCCATCCTATACATCAAACCAGTTTAAGAGATAAGACAAGCAGGCGATGAAACCGTTTTAAAGTACTATTCCATTTCCGAGTTCAGTCACTACTGATATTATAATTGCGATTGTAACTGTGTCTGATTGCCTTTCATGCCTAAACCACTGAACCGGTTTTAATGAAATTTGGTAGAGATAGTCTTGACCTTGACAATATTATATAGGTTACTTTTTATCGCTAAAAAAGGGGTTGAAGGGGCTGAAAGATTGTACGGAAGTTCATCATTGTCGAAAATAAAGACATGAAGGATTATATTGTTGATAGAAGTTGTTCATTTGTTAATGTACAGTTTTTATCTGTAGTATTTGCAATAACACTATTGTAAAATCATAAGAATATTTCAGATAGCAAATTCTTGAAACATGCCTGACGTATATATAATAATTTTACTCGATTCTAGTTTTCAGTATAAAGTAGCCACATAGAACCTAAAACTTTCATTACCCATGTAATATTGTATCGTAATATATCCCTAATTATAATACATATACAAACACGTACATAATAACAAACACTTACTAAGCAAGCTAACAACAATTTATACTAGTCTCAAAGTACGTAAATTATTTTCAGAAAATATTCGACCGTTCCGTTCGTATAGAAATACTTAATAACATTCTTAATAAAGACCTACCGAAGGCACCATTCATAAGAACTTTGTAAATATATAAGCAGCGCCAAATTTAATTTTATATGACGCGCCTAAAATGAGCGCTCTACCGCATTTCACAAGTCCATTTTCATCCGAGAAATCATAACACCTCGGCCGCACCTATTATCTGAGCAACAAAGTACTATATCGTGTTATGTGTTCCTGGGCGCTAAATTGAAACGTGAAAATTGAGGCAAAAACGTTTACATCTACTCTAGCCGTACATTTATTTTCTGGTTTCTTCGTTGAGATTGTCTTAAGGTATTTTGATAAAAAGAACCCTATAAGTACAAGATAAAAGTGTTGTAATCATTGCTCGGAAGTATGAGACGGTCTGAAGTAGAGTTATATATTAAACTTCGTGTGCTTTCCTAACTTAACCTATAGGCCGATAAACCTGCATAGGTAATCTCTTGGATTGCAGTGGAACACTTATACCGGGATTGTTGATGAAAAGTAAGATATGTGAAAAACGAATAGCAAGGAAACTGAAAGGTATGCTGTGTAAATCTATAACATTTAGAAAGTGATCTGAAAAAGCTTTTGTAATATGTGGGTTATTTTGTATTATTTCGAACGTTATTACGTTTTACTAACTTATGTATGGTATATAAACGTAAATACTTCAAACTTTTATAACTTTCTACAACGCGTTAAGCCTCGCAAGTTTCGAGTGACATTAAGGCGACTTTAAAAATTCAAGAAAAAGCGTTTGCCCAACTGTGTCCCACTGAGACACGCTTAATGCCGTAAAAGGTCGTAATAACAATATTACTTATAATAATAACATTGTCAGTATATCAAATTTATACGTTTGATATTTTTAAAAAATATTTAATGACAGAAATGTTTAGAAATGTTTAAGATTGCCCTCCCTCTGCTAATTTAATGCTGATTACATATTTCCTTGTGACAATAATATTAACTTGAAATTATCGTGCCATGGTGACTAAAAGCACAAAATCTAATTTATACAATTCCTTATTAAATACTCTAACATGTTTGTTAATGGGAACATTATCATGAATAGGACAGTGCTAAACAAAGCGGACATTAGGTCTCGTTAGATACGATTTTTAAGCTTTGTCGGAGTGTTTTAAAGTTATAATGTGATTTACCTATCTGTTCGCCCTTTGATAAAACGGTAGATACGGACAGCTGCAGGCCTCTCTTAGTTAAGAAGGGACTCAAAAATGACGCCACCACTGTTTGCCTCGATCCCGTAACCGAGTCACGTGTGAGCTATGAAGTCTGTGATTCGTGTAACGAGCGCGATGCGCCCGTGTGATGACTCATTCTTAGGTTCTTTTTCAACGTAAACTTTAAAAACCGGCTTCCACCCGGCCGGCCTTCCATATTCTGTATTACAACACTATTCGAAAGTTAGTATATATACTGCTACTGTTAGTTAGACACACATTAATTAGGTTTATTCAACCGACTATCTGCTGAGCCTTTAGGCACTCATTTAACTTTACTTTTAAAGGGGGACTAGGCGAGTTCTACCTTGATATGTACTCGCGCATTTACTGTAGCATCTAGCAGAAGTGTGATGTAGTGCAATTAAAGTAGGTCTCATGAATAGCATAAGAACATTCAAATATTAATATATAAATTTACTCGAAGTTTGAATAGAAAATTCAATTGGCGTCACTTACAAAAAAATACTATTATTGCACATAAATGTATTATGCGCTCATTTATATGGACGCTTCACAAAGAAATCATTGAAAACTTTTGTGCACTCAGCATACTCGAGCCGTTGAAATGCAAAAGTGCATCGTAAGATCTACGCGATGAACTGCATTTCAAAGACAAATAATTGCAATAGACTCCCTAGACAGTACGGAGTTTATTGCAATCTTCGCAAAAACATGGAAAGATGAATTTGTGAGAATGAGTTTATAAGGTAGCCTGACAATATTGATTATCTTATGAGAGATGAAGTGAAGTGGGTCTCTGTTAACGGGCAATTACTATGGGTAAACAAATAACGTTCTAACAGATTAGATCAGACATCTTCATAACAAAATTATGTTATTGTCTTCCATCGAAAATTGAATATTTACAAAAGTGACAAAATCAATTGAATTTTAAATTTGCTATGCCACAATCAATTGTTTCTTGTAAAATCAAAGACATAACTGTATAATATAATGTAATTCCTAAACCAATAGCGAACTTGACTAATACATAGATTTAAGTAGTAGAATTGTTGTGTTGGAATAATTTTACTTATAATATGGATATTCAATTATTATAAAAATAAACAGTACTAACGACCTTTAAAACTGATTTCTGTACGTATTTGAACACGCACATTAAATTCACTCGAATGTTTTGATTAAAATGTAGATTTTAAATTATTTTAAAAATGGACTGGATATAAAACAATATTTGATCGTTGGAACCACACTAATACGCTAACTTTATTTTTAGCCCATTAACTACACACAATTACACTTAATTGAATAATTAATATTTCCTGCCAATATATATGTAAATATCGATAAATTCAATAAAAAAACGTGCTCGAAATCTCGAACTTCTATGTAGGATCTCTGTAGCGAAGGTACATCAATAAAAACAATTTCATTTACCGTGTGTAATGCACGACAGAAAGAGAACATTCAGGTGAATAAATAAAAATGAAAATATGCAATAGAGAGAGAGAGGGAAAACAAAAAAGTTTCTGACACAAAACACTGGGGACTTCTTACTCTCAGCGTTATCTCCGACCCGAATCTCTTTATGGCTGAAGCTATCTATACATTTAATCCACTTTCTCTTTTTATCCTAAAACAGAAAAAGGTTTGCGTCTTTTGTCCGCGACCTCTGATAACAGTGACCTTTCATTTCAACGTTTATTAAACGAAAATACACCTGTGTAGTCGTCGGACGCTGGGAGATTTCATTAAAAACATGGAGGTGGGGTAATTGGAATCGTCTGAATAATTCTGCTTTTGTTATTCCGTCTCCTAGATTTATACATATACGTTTATGTTAAGGCAAATTAAACCGGTAAGAGGTAACATTGCAACTGTGTATAATTAGAGAACGAGCCCGTCGTTACACGTGCATTGTCTTATGATTGCTATCGATTTAACTGACAGAAAAATGTCTTTTTGGAACGAACGGACTAGACAATAAATAACCGGTCCTATCATATACCTACTTCTATTTCTTTTCAATATACGACATATAGACATTGTAAGTTTTTCATTCTCCTTTTTATTAAGCTACAAGATGTTAATGCTGAGTTGGATTCCGGATTTACGAGTTTACCGCTCCAAACAATTAGACAATACGGTAGTAGGTACTTACATGCTTGAATCCCTTAGAAATTGACAATGACCTCTGAAAGCGACAAGTTGAAATATAATTAGATAGCCCATCAGCATTTAGAAAATGTGATTTTCATAACATCGTTGAGCAGTGTGTCCAACTTATATAAAATATTTAAGGTTCGCTATATGATACGTGAATTTCACGGGGATTCATACAGGACCCCATTAATTAATGAATACTCCTAAAACTTCAACCTTACATACATACATACGAGTAAGTATGCACGCTTTAAGGGTCGTCCTAGAGTATGTCCAAGCTCTTATAATATATAAACTAAGGTCTAATATGTGAAGTACATTTTATTGTAAGACTACGTAAAACAAATTATCGGTAGTTATATCCTACTAGGTATCTATTTATTCACTCTTTATAGTACACCTTTTGTAATACAAAAATCAAAAATAACATAACTGAGGGTTAATTCAATGCCCGGTGATGTATTATGTCATTATCATTATCTATCTAGATACAAACAAAGATGAATATTATATATTTGGGTTATAATAACAATGACAACAGGGACGATGCCACAACGAGGAACAAACGTGTGCATCACACAACTGTTAGCGCTGAGTGCAAATCGAATTCGCAACCTCGTCCGGTTTAGCAGTCTGGTTTTCTAAATACTAGGACAAAAGGCCCGTCAATTAGGTCATTTGAATAGATACATGACATGTAACTGTTATATAGTTAATTTTAGTTACATTGTAACTTGTGACACCACACGCATTTCGACTCTTATGTCAAGAGGCAAGGGTGGCAAGTGACGAATTTTAATGAGCGTAGTACGAGTAACCTAATCTCTGTTACCATAGTTTCAAACTTACCAACATGGTTACCATCATGTAAAGTAAATAAAAACAAAAAGTTATTGCTTTCTTACTTCAGTTTTATTACAACGCAAAAATTATATAAGAACTAGATATAAGGATTATTAATATAACCTCTTTTATCGTTCCGCTCTTAGGACACGGGGTTTTCTCTAAACTCTAAACAATAAGTATTAGGCTCACAGTACGTTAAGTGCACCGCGTGCAGAATTTGCAGAAAACTTTGGACAACATAATGAAAAACTCTACGGTGTGTAGGTTTATTTTCAAACATGTAATTGTTTCCATGACAGTAGCAGTAAACTCGAATCGCCGGGTAACTGTTATGCAGTTTTCTTAAGCGCGAAGGAACAACAAATTACGTAGACAATTTCACGTCGAAGCCGCCTTAATACGCTTCAGCTACAGTACAAGTCTGTTTACGTTTGCCTTCATACTTGCTGCGTTAATGTCTCAACAAACATTTGTCGAGGGAAGAAATGTTTTAGGTAAGTAAGCTTGCTGAGAATTTATTCTTTTCTCGATAATGCCATTTTAATTAATAGGAATGTCGCAATTCTATTACATATAGAACATGTATACGGTTCGGGCGAGGCAGTAACACTGTAACACTTGTTTCGGCCAGCAAGTAACTGTTTGTAATACAATCTGTGTTTCGGTCTTAAGGGTGATTCCATGTTTAATAAAGCCAAACAAATCACTTATCAAGCGCAGTGCGATAAATGTTATCAGCCTCGAATAGAACGTATGCCAATCAATAGCAACTGCATTCATACTAATTTGTACCAAAACAAAGACAAACAAAGAAAACTAATTCTTGGTTTATGTTTAGTCATTTTACCTTACGTATTTTCATTTTATTTATAACTACGTCATTTTAAGTTCGTTTATTTCTTAATTATGTGCCCTATTTTACTATATTAATATTATTGTATTAGTTAAAAGTAGATTCTCTTTATATATTGCACGCCCTAGTTTTGGTTTACTAAATGCTGTTTCCACAAGCAGGCCTACTAGAAGATATATCAGTACGGAATAAATAGTGCCGTTGTTCGAATGTTTACTGTGCGTACATAAATAATAAAAAGAGGCCGCTTACAAATGTTCCCGGGTGACGTCCGCCACTTACTGTCACTGTCTGATCGCACTCTGTTCATAGAAATGGAAAATTTCAAGTGGTAGACAACTATTACATAACTAAAGCTTAGAGCTTAGCCTTATTCTGTTACAAGTAAGCATCCAAATAAGTAAAAGGTGGCGCCGAAATAATTTCTGTAAACATTGTTTTTGCATCTTATTTACACACACGTTACACATGGCTGTTAAAATTCGTTTCACTTTGTCCCTCGCGTTTTAAATAAACATTAAAATATTATCGTACGTTCTAGAATTGCCGCTACCGCTATTATCACCCGTAAACACTCGTTATGCCGTGCTGAAACTGTTCTAAGCTTTTCTTGATAATAAGCAGCCATACGGTGAATGTACTCGTAGCTGAGCCGCCAACTGCACGTCGCAACACTTACGCTCC
The DNA here is from genome assembly GCA_018244895.1 of Myscelus amystis hages. Taxonomy (NCBI): domain Eukaryota; kingdom Metazoa; phylum Arthropoda; class Insecta; order Lepidoptera; family Hesperiidae; genus Myscelus; species Myscelus amystis. Next base: position 1,664 of record DWQT01004224.1, on the reverse strand, counting down.
TCTTAAGGAAAGACGGGACTCCTTTACATGTTTTCTTTCTTATCTTATTTATCCGTGCCACGACCAATCTTAACTAAATTATGTATTGCTTCCGTTTGTTGATGTTGGAATGTAGTAATCTTGCTTGGAAAGTGCCTATTTAATCATCTTTATCTCATTCCAAGTAACTAAATACCAAAGTGCGACGGGCTATCAACTCTAAAATGAATATGTTATTTTTAATTGTTATATTCTTATTTAAGCCATTTGAAGCTTGGAATTTTTTCAACATAAATCCCACATTTGAGATATCGCCGTGGCTCTACGGTAAGGTGAATGGAGTTAAAAGCAGGTCAAGAGAAATCGATTTTGATTTTAAAACTTTAACGTGGCTTGGTACGTGACTGCAAATATAAAACAACGCTAGTGGAATGGTGCACTTTTATAGTTTTATGTAAATATGTCTGGAAAAATAAAAAAATATTTGCATTTAGTATTAAATATTTAGTTACATTTTTGATATGATTATCGTTTCTTGCAAAATTTATATGTAACACAGGAATACAATCAGGTATTTCAATACGAAATCAAATTTTTAAAATAAAAATCATTTTTTTATCTCTGGCCTTAGCGTAAGGTGAAAACTGAGTAACTTGAAACTTTGCCAGACAGTCACAAGTAAACAGACCGCTAGAAAAATACCGCACTATAATTATGCCAACCCCTTATCATCAAGTGAACAGGTTACTAGTGTAAGTAAATAATAAAACAAGTAATATATCCCATTTTATTATTATTACTAGATTCTGGCCGCGGCTGTACTTATACAGAAATCGAATTTCCAAAAATCAATTAATGCTTTTAGTTTCTTATTATCCAACAGTAGTTTAATCTCGAAATTGACCAATTTTCAAACAATTTTTTTTTCTCTACTTTACTTCCATAGGGAGAATTTCTAGACTTCCTTTCTTAGCACCATCTCCCACTCCTCGGAGTAAGAGATTGAATTGGAAAATCCCTGTAACTATACAAATTTTCGTGCGTTACTATAACGATACTGAAACCGCAAATACGCTTTCACTATCAGTTTACTTTTGAGACTAATTTTGATAATATCGAATTTATTAAAATTCTTTCAAAGTTATTTTTCTATGCGTAACATTAACATTTATGCTACAAAACAAGTATATCTTACATCAGAATTATAGCTTACACCTTATAATCCTCAACCGGTTAGAGGAATATAAAGGCTTGTCTACAAATGGGGTGGAAACCGCGTCGTTCGGCGAGAGCGTCGTCTCGTGAAGATGTGTGCTCTCGAGGGTACTCACGACCCTCCGTCATTAAGAAATACGTCTAAGGGGATGAGTCATGAGGTGAACACTACATCACTCTTCACAAACAAACTCGCTGTAAACCCTGTAAAATCGCATTGTCATTAAATATCAAATCATAATTGTATGCTTCACATTGAAGATTTTCTTTTACTGCGTATGTAATACACATAAAATAACTTTTACCTATTTAAAATAAGCAATATATATAAAGTACATTAAACCAAGAAATAGAACATTACACACTATTCATTTCACACACACAACCCACGTATTTGTTACGCGCATACATACTCGTACTCGTACATATGTCATGTCATACACTGAATGTCAAACAGAGAAGTTTTATTT
>DWQT01004223.1:0-11492 GCA_018244895.1 Myscelus amystis hages | reverse complement strand
TAGATTCCTATCTCAGGTCGACCACAGATGCGCCGCTACTCCTGAGGACTAAGCTGGAATGCCTCGAAAAAGTATGTATGTTTCAGAATAGTTTAGTTATGAATAAGACATCCTTTATCCTATTATAATAAAATGGTACAAAAAATATAACAATATTCATTTCCTTCGCTATATTTGGAACCCGCAAAAAACATTTCAATCTAACAGACAATAGTGCAATACATTATGAAATATCGGAGTATTTCAAAACGAATTATACTTATGGACATACAATGCCTCATAAACCGACCTCTAAACCGCCTTCAGATGACTGAGTAACTCACATGAAATCATCAAGTGCAAAAACACGTAAAGATAAACGCACATTGGAGCAACAAAAGATATAAATGTCTTCAGTACTATATTTGTTTAGCCTAGTTTGATCCACAGAGACAGACGACACACTATTTGGAAGAATTCGTTTTGATTGCTAATATTTTGACAGCTGGAAATCAAATCTCGGTACCAAAGGGATGCGAATGGGCTTAATAAAGTTGTCAAAGTCAAGGTCAAGTTAAAGTCGACCAATTCAACAATGAGGTATTAAGGGCACACTTGGGTCAAAGGCGTTGTAGGCCTACATACTCGTACGTCTAAAAGAACATGATTGTCTTTAGTTCAAAAAATCCAGGATTTGCCACGACATGTTCCATCACGTATTTGTAAAAAGTTACAGGTTTAAACCCTAGACTTGTCTCTGGGGAAACTGAATTCTCAATCACCAGGCTATCACAGCTTTACAAATATGTCTGTCATTATCTCGTGTGACTTTACCCTAAGTTATTTACAAGTGGCTTAGTAAAGCACACAGTTGCATAACCGGTTAACTGTCAAGCAGCTTTATCGAGGTCACACATGGAACAAATAAAAGCCTTCTAAAACACCTTACAACGTATCGCACATGGAATGATCTAGATCATTCTCGAATTCCATGCAAGATTTTATATCAATATATTTCAAAGGACACAAAGACGTAATAACGAGGTAGGACAAAGAATAAGCAAATTGGGAAGTTTACGAGAATTTGTTATCATATTAATAAAAAAAGAAACAGAAAATGTTCAAAAGTTTACTAAAATGAGAACAGCTCTTTTCATTATTTCTCATCAGCTATCGTACAAATCGAATTTGAAGTTTTTTTAGTATGTGTTTGCAAATTATTTACAATGAAAAAAGTTGATGTGTGAAGTCATTTGGTTCAGGCTTGCACCACTCAAAGAGTATAATGTAGATTCTCATATGAATGAAGCCTGTCAATCCTTATTTGACAAGCGGGATAGACCATATATAACCTTCTTGCAGTGAGAGCGAACCCGTGCAAAATCAAAACAGTGACTAATAAATGAGGTGGAAAAAACTGTCATCCCTACAGTTATATAACAGAAGCAAAATCGCATCAGAAATTAGTCTCAAAAATTTAATTTAAAATTAGATTTGCATTAAATACCGTTTGCCACATTCCTAAATGGTCAGATCACATAAAACTATATACGGTCACGCCTTAAAAGATAAATAATTCTAGGAAGTTGTGAAATCTAGCCAAACGAACCATACCAACTGGTCATTTCAAACGTTCGAATTACTTTAAATGTCAGGATGTAAAAGTGATTCAACGACATCCACCTGATTCCAATTGCCAATTAAACCTTTGATGGATATTTGGTTAATTAAGTCCAGTCAACATTTATTAAAGGAAAGGACATATTACAGTTTTAGCTCCCTTGACTTTAGAATGTAATAGTCGTATGATAAATTAATTACTTGCCTAACAATACATGCGTCAATCTACACGGGATATTTTTGAAGATGGAAATTAAAACCACGATATAAAGAGATGTAATTAGTGGATGACTATTAATATTAACTATGGCGAGGTACGAGCAGATCATTCTACTAGCGATAGTGTAATTTATAATTAATTAGTGATAAGTAGTTTTGAACGTATTTGAATCACGATTGAAATGTTTGTAAAAGAAATCCAGAAAATTTTTAGGTTTTAAATATTTTGAAGTTGCTTTATATCGAAAATTAAATTTCAAAAAACATTTTTCTAGAATCTTCAAAAACGTACAGAACTATAACAAGTCATAAATATTTGTCCTGAATTTAAATTGATTCATAATCCCTAGCTTAGTAATTAGGGTCACTAAAGACTTTATCAACAAGGTTTTGGCATTAAATAAATGAAAGATAATATTGAATTAACATATCAATTAGCAAAACCTGAAGCGTCGAATGACAGATTTTAACGGCTATACATTTATCAATGTAAGTATTGTTCAATTGATATTGACAATTTCCCACGGCCAGTAGCGACTTAGCTTCCTATCGTGTCACTTCTTGTTAAGAAAAAATCTTTGTTGTTTGATTTTGTGTACGCTTCCACGCCATTAGCCTGAGCCCTTGTCACTGTCAGAATTGGATAAGAGTTTGGTAAAGCTTTGATCGAGTTTAACACATACTATAATTTGTTCTGGTTTTCGTGTTTTTGTTCACCACGGGTTCGTATATGAGATCTATTGTGTTTCTTACGTCTTTTCATCATAGTCTTAATTGTTTTATAGATCCTTATCAGATCTGGTGTGGGCGAGAATCTTCTCGCTAATAGTTATTAAGAATGTAGAACACTAAATATTTGTACGAAGCATCTATACTTAATATTGATTCTTTTTACACATTTGTTTAATAAATCATCTTATATTCAAAAGTAAATAAATAAATTTGTGTCACCAGCTTACCGCCCATACTAGGGTTCCATATCGGTTAGAATTTTGCAAAATTTTGAAAAAATTTACAGGGTTGTCTTTTCAAACTAAGCTAGGGATTGCTATATATTTGAGACCAATCATCACCAAACTGCTTCCAAATTCTTCACAAACCTGTTTTCTTATTCGGTAATGTGAATAAATGTTATTTTATTATTCCTTAAATGTAGCCCGTTCACCTTGTATATCATCATCAATAAAGTTGTAGCTGTCACCTAACAATATATGTTTCATTATTTGTACATATATATTCTATGTTAGTGTATCTTAAATGTATCTTTTCAGTTGTATCCCATCTTTCCCGCTGGGTTGTCACCTAGCGTAAATATATTTTCTACGTTGCCATTATGATATCTATCTGGTATAAATATAACTTCTATATTCCTATTCCTTATCATACCTACGAGCTAACCTCGTTCTATTTCATTCCCACGTGAATTGATTACTGGCTTGTCACCAAATTACGTGTAATTAAATATATAAATGCATCTTCCAGTGTTCTGAACAATATCGACATTGACAGCTGACCTCGCGGCCGCCTTCGGGCCAGTTAACGCCGTGAGAATTAACACCTCGTTGACACTATTGTGTAAGGTTGTATAACAGTTCGATAAGATTTGATAATAGACGGTCTGTCCCCAACGAGGCTATTGTTATTTACGATTCGGCTATTGTTTTCTGAACCGCAACCTGCGCTTATCGGCTATCTTTAACTTGAATTAATTATTCTCGAAATACATTGATTTTAATAAAGTTTATTTGTGTGTGGTTGTTGACAATGCATTGTTATACGCTACAAAAAAGCTTTTGTATTAAAAAAAAGCTTTTAAAAATAATGTTCATTACCTTGAAGCACTGGGTTTTTTCCAAGGTGCGTTTTACGTGCATAAATATAATGCCTATTAAAATTCAAAGGCCTTTTCTATTCCTCCGTGATCCGTTTTAGGGTGCATCTTTGCTTTTCGTCAGAGGGGATCTCGTCCAAATTGAAACCTGATTTGTTATTTTAAAAAATATAAACCTTATTTTGATGTAGGTATCATATGCGAATACTGTGTGATCGTTAATATTCAAACCCTGTTATCAGTAAATCCCTTTCAATAAATTAAGGATTAAATCACAGTGAAACCACATACCATTAGCGCTGCAATGGTGTCATATCGCATGTCACGTTCGCTAAGGGTGTCACAACCGAACAATATAGTACATTGCGAAACCGGCAAGAGTCTGCCATGGATTTGCGTGTACTTAGCATGCAGTGTAAATGTGCTGAGGTAATAGTTAACACGTTGGTAATGGAGTAGCGCTAATTCGTGCGTCGTTTGCATTATAAGGATCTCGTTATTCTAATATTAAGAGTGCTTTAAGCGCTTATTTCTCAATTGCATTTAAATGGTCGATATGCATCATAGATATGGATGATCGCTGTAATAACCATTTAATACTTATGATAACTTTTAAAGTAGATAACGTTTTAAGTAGGGAGGGGGAATAAGCTTTCCTAAATTAAGGATTTTAAGTGCTAATATTTTAACGTGCCAAATAATTTTGGTGGATATCTTTTTTATTTTTCCCAAAGTTTTTTGACAATATGTTGCTTAATACGCCTATGTTTAATAATGTATTGTTTAAGAAGTAATAATATATGACAGGCATCTTTACTGTTCATTCTAAATGAACAAGGGCAACAATATAATACCATGATATATCGTCGTGTTGAACAATTAACTTTGAACGTTTTCAAATCTGAGTTTTAATCACGTTTGCTCTTTAAAGGTCACTGTTAACAAGAGTCATCAATCTCACTAATTTCTGACTACTACATTTTGTCAACTATGACGGATCGCGCAATGAATAGTGCTCTATCCTTAGGGTTGCGCATTCTAACAAGTATTGAAATGCCTGAGAAATTGTAGGTAGTAGGAAATTGTATACGCTTATACACACCTATTTTTACCGCGAAACAATTTTTAATTAAATTATTTGGGATTCGGTAAAGGGCGCGGATAATGCATCTACAATCATGCATCCATGCAACCATGCCACCTGTAATAGCAAGGGTACTAACCAATACTAACTCTAACTGACAAACGGTATTGCAAATATTACCAACTGTTCTGTTTCTGTTGTCCTGTTATCCATGAATACTAACTAATTAATGTTGTAATTAATCGACATAGTATTAATATTATTCAAACACAAGTGACAACCCTATAATATCGCGTTGCATTGCGTCACTTGTAAGCAATCGCTAACATCCATTTAAACTGGATCAGTACGACGCAAGCGATGAAATCTTGCATATGCATAAAGCTCTGAGCGCTCCTAAATTATAGTCTTCCGATGCTTTCGTAAGAGAATGGTGAATAATATACACCTGCAAAAAACCTAGATTTATAGAAGCAGTTTGTTTCCAAATAAATTGTATTTCACGTAAATTTGGAACATAAAATTAGCATTTATTAAACACATAGGACAATTGACCATATTATTATATGCACAGTCGTTAAATAAGGATGTAAAATCAGAAAAGCTAGGGATTCGAATCGACTACTCCCGTTTCCGCAATTACCTTCTGTAACCGCAGAATAGTAGGGCAATGAATTAATGTCATTTCCCCAAACTTTTTCTGAGCGTATTACAGCGTAAGGATCTTACAAAGTCGATAAATGCTATCTACAAAAATGCATACGTCGATAAAATGGATGTAATAAAACAATATGCATTTGATTTATTATTATTAATAAAACCACTCGTTTGCTTCTCATGTCAAATATTGGCTGATATCGACTCACTGATCCATCACTGATGTTGTCTCACGGCACTCCCATTGTTAATCAAATAGTAGCCGACCTAAACCCACATTTCTCCATGTCGACATCTTCATATGTACTCGTACAATCCAATAAGCCCGATATGAATATCAACCAGTTATTCAAATTAGTGTTAATGCGACACGGAGACAGCTTCCGAAGAACAACAGTTACGACACTGCAAAGACAGTATGCAATTGCAATTTGTACACCTTGGGGCATGTTATGTGTACACAGTATAAAACAAAGTCGCCGTCTGTAGGCCATTTTTACATGCTAACGGATTTTTGATACGATTTTTATCAACGGATAGAGTGATTCAAGAGAGAGCTTTATGTATGTACAAGTACGTAAACTAGAACAGCTTGGCTGATTTTAATGAAATTTGGTGTGGGGATAGTTTGAAACTTGGGAATGAACGGATGGTTTCAAATTACTTTGTCGCAATGTAGCAGAACAAGTACGACAGTCGTCCAATTAGACATTCCATGGACAATGTAGTACATCTAAAAACAATCCATATGCTACATTGTATCTTACTAAAAAAGAAATACGGTCCAATTTTGAACACATGTCACAGAATTCGCGAGCCTAGCTATTGGTCTTCAATTAGAAAATCGGTTTCATACAGCGACCCAATCGTAACGCTACAATTGAAGACGGTACGCTAAAATGAATGCTATATTTAGTGCGTAAGGGTTCAAAATCCTGTGTTTATATAATCAATATCAATGTCTCGTGATGTTCATAACTCGTCCACGTAAATTCAGCTCATGCTTTATTAATTTCGCATGCGCCTACGCCGGCTTGCGTCAGGCGCGTGACGACACAGCGTGGCTCATTGTCTTACGAATTACCATGAGATTTGCATGCATGTCAGATATGATCGCTTATATTTAGATATGCGGGGAACTTGCTTCGATGGTTCGGCGAACGTGGGCATATTTGGGAGGTCTCCGGGCTATAAAAATTCCGCTTGAAGCTTTCTGCAACGTATAATTAAAGCTATAAAATTTAATTTAAAAAGGAATCTACAATTATATACAACGCGAATGGAAACCAAGACTCGTCTAATTTGACAGGTCAAATAGTGGACGATAATCGGAAAATTCGAAAACCAACCAATGAATGACTATATAGAAATTAAGAATAATATTATATTTATGGTAACAAAATTTAAATAGTACTAACAATTATATTTTTTGTTGCAGGTACTAATCTACTGCCATACCGAGTTACATAAGTGGATTCGGTAACCAAATTATTTCCATTGTTAGCAATAATTTAAACCTTTAATTGACTCCTTTGGGGTGTGTATTTTAGTATTACTATGTTATTTTTGTTAAGATTATGTATTAAATTATTATCTACACGACTGTACATTCAGTTTCAATTGACAAAGAAGTATCAAGCGACATTCACATAAGTTGAAAGTTTGAAAGCATTTTAATCAAAGGTAAATTGTTATCTAACGCTTCCGTGAATTGAAACAAAACTCTTTATAAATGTTCACTCGGCGATCACACACACAACACACATTAACACACACACAAGCATAGGTATACTTTTTGCGAACAAAGATTTAAGATGACAGGCTGTGTGAAGAAAACTCATCAACCACAGGGATAATAATCTCTTGCGTATGTTACGACTACTGTCATTACTGTAGGTATACTGATATTTATAGACGCATAGAAGAATGAGGAAATACAATATGCTTTCATAATAGAAAATCTTTTCCCACACAAATATAAACGTTTCGATACAAAGCTTCGAGATGTTAAAAGCTCTGAGTAAATGGTGATGTAATATAATGGTGAAAGTGCCGCATTTCGTTGATACACGACGATAAAATTGTGAGTCGACGTTATGTAAATCGCCAATTTAAAATGTCACTTATAGCCGGAGTCCGGTGGATTTGGGTTTCTGGTTTCTGTTTTGCTATTCGTATTTGCTCGAAGAATTTTTTCGTCTCACTTTTTGCCACGAGTCGATTCTGTTTTGGTAGCATATTCCACCATGCTGCTCTAGTGCGGACTGGTAGGGATACCAGTTTGTGGCCAGCTCGTATATCGGGAGTTCTTAAATAGTCTTTAAGGTTTCCTTGTTTGTGTGGCCAGAATCGATTGAGAATATCCAACCAAGAAAATCCACCCAAACCTCAATATTCCCAAAGAATTTAAAAAGGTTGTAGATATTTTTTTCGTTCTGAAATCTTATACTCAATGTTATAAATGTTACAGACAAATTATAAAATGAAAATGTATCACAAATTTCCACTTACCATACAATTCGTGCAGAAGTCTTTATTTCCTCTTCTAGTCAACTATCATATCATTTCAATTCATGTCTGTTCTGTGTGTTAACATTTTTGTTTCTTTTTTGCACAGTGTCATTCGGTTGAAAAATAAATTATTAATGCACTATAATTATTTTCATGCCATTAACACTAAGTACTTATTTCGTGTAACTGTACACGAATGACATTTTGAATGCTCTTTATTATCTGTGCCGGTCGCAACACATTCAACATGTCCGTCCGTCCATCACATCCGGTTCCGCTCCTTTACATCTGGACCATGAAACGCGATATTGTGACGCGTGTGACCACGTATACTGTGTAGCTAAGCTAATTATTTTATTATTATTACGAGTGACCGAACACACCAAGGTACGAGTATACTACCGCCCTGTCCTTTGTTGGTTTGGTTCTTTAAAAGCAGTTCGTCAACCTAAATAAGAAATAAATATGTTATACTTAAGCGTATTAGGAGTTATTGAGATAAAATCATAAACATGATGTAGCGCCATCTAATAAGTTAAAGAAGAACTACATGTCAATTTTAGGTTTCAGAAGAAACCATTTATTATTGATTTTCCCAAGTAAAATGTATGTTATGTTATTATCCGGCTCAAAAATTATTTGTATGCAAAATATTAAGAAGCATCTTTCGAGTGATTTACTCACAGAGATTTAAACTAAATTATTAGAATTATCACAAATATATAATTATGATATATCATTATCATACCCCATATATAGTCTCTATTAATTTAGCACTTGCTGGACACGTAATTTTTACTGTAAGCGACATGAACGTTTCTCTTCTTGAGAAACGTCTTACTAGACTCTCCGTCTGAATTTCTTAAATAAAACTACACTGAAATTTCTGTATAACATACATTATTTACGTGAGAAAGGAAACACACGTAAGGAAGTTCGCTCTTAACGGGTTCCCCGAGCGCGCATTTTTATTACATCAATCTGTCAGATGTCCGCGGCGCTTGCGGTACATGCGACCGTCGTGCGAACACGTATGTAAGCTACCACGCTCTTATTCCGCGACCTAATAGCATTACTGCGTCGCCTGTCGCATTACAGGCGCTTAACGCCGTTACCATGTCCGAGACGGTGATCTTTTATAAAGAAACCAGTTCAGATTTCAAATTGTCTTATTAATTAAAAGTGTGTTCATATTTGTATTGAATGCCGTTGATGTTTAAGTCTGTACTTAATAACTGAAGCGAATGTATGCTGGAACGAAAAAGATCCACTTGCGCAGTCCTGAAATTTGACGGGGAGTATGAGTGTCTAATAACGGATTTCCCACAACAGCTCTTATCGGGTTCGACCATAGCTGAGAACTATCCACCTCATAAGTACACAAAGGTTCATCAAAATAGGTCAAGCGGGATATTACAACTTATTTAGATACAGTTATTTATGGGAACAATATCGCGTGGTCTTCAAATATTTACACGGGGTGCAATGCACGGCTGTACAGGTGGAAACAAACGAACAATAAGACTTAAGCGTATTGATAGTAGCATGGCGAAATAATGCACAACATGCTCCGCAAACAATGCGACCCACGGCCCACATTGTCAAACAGGATTTATTGTTATGTCTGCTTGAGACGTAAACTCCGCTCGATTGTTATTCCCGCCCTCTATCAAACTGTGCAATTTATTAAGAACACTATTGGATTAAAAATGGTCGTTTTTCCTCCACACTGTTCTAATTCCGCGAATCGCTTGGACCTTTGCCACGCGGTTCCACTAGGGTCGACAAGCACTAGAGTTCCAAGGAAGGCTATCAAGGGGGTTTTAATGGGTCATTACCTGACGCAGCCCGTTGTTGAAATATTATAGAGTTATTTTACAATAACTGTGATATAATACACATTTTAATATATCAATGCAAGCAATCAAATCTTTTTTGTGATCATTTTGTATCGATTTAACTATTTGATGTTTTCCTCCTTTTGACAACCCTAATGAATAAGTGCGTCATAAATCTCCTAGCGAGTCAAGTTTGAAGTCAGCTGGTGTACATCGTTCCCAGAGTATTCCTATCTATATCTCGATCATAATAGCATTTCAATCTTTCTATAGTACAAGATTGAAAATCAAAAACAATTACATATTATGTATATTTACATCATATATGCTAATGAATAAAGTGTAAAATGTAAATTCTTTTGAGTTTTACCGGACGTTTTGAGTTTTAGCCTGCGCCGCCATACTTATTGATACAATACAAAACTAGGATAACTGTTACTTTGCAAAGCATTTATTTATTCTTTGTAACCCAGAGGATTACAAAGAACGAACATAAAACTTATAAAAAATATGAAACAACGTACGTACTATTTTTTTTTACTTTTTGTGGTTTTTAAAACGTTGCACTAATTGTTTTATATTATAATAATGTACATAATAATGCCAAAATCAGCGCGGTAGTTAGCTACGGTCAGTGATAAATTAAAGGATGTTGGCTATTATTTGACCGCATAGGTCAAGGCGAGCCATTATGCAATTATATCGCCCAGCATCCGTTTCGAGATGTTGAATAACAATTGGAACATTTACGGTTTTTTAAATCAAAATGTAACAAAATAACATCGTAAACTCGTTACATTTCGCCGTGAAGGTCGCGTCGGGGTTCATGCGGTTACGAGTATTAGCATTATACATTATACATTGATATATTATGCGTTTCTGATGGTCCTCTTATACTAAGGTATACAGGGTGTTTACTTAATTTCAAATAGAGTTAAAAAACCCAGGTCCGATGCCCTGCACCAGCCGTAACAGTAATGACCCTTGTGACTGCTTGGGAAGGATTTCAAAAACGTTCGAAATCAGTGTATAATTTGAATGGTTTTTGATTATTACAGGGCGTTGGATTACATTGGTTGGATTGTACACAGGGTGTGAAGAATTCAAATTTATTTTTAAGATTACATAAACTAACTTTATTTCATATTTTATTTTTGGTATCTATTGAAATCAATCGCAGTTTCTTACTCGTATATTACAACAGTATATACGAATTGCTGTATACCTACATCATGAAAAAATTGTTATGAAGTTGTTAACCTATTACTTATATATTTATTCACGCCTTGTACTCTTATAAAGTTTGGAATATAAATAATATATAACATAAAAAATAAATAATTGACAAAGTTGTAGATGTATCCAGTTTCTGGCGCGGAAACAACAGTATGTGAAATATTGCAGGCGCGCTGCGGCGTGAAGTGCCGCCGCCCATGTCGCATGACAATATAATCATGCGAACAAATGTTTTAAACCGCATTTCAATGCAAATATTCACAATAGCGATAAAATTATACTGTAAAGTGGTTTGTCAATCTGAAAATAAATTATGTAATAATGATTTTTTTATTTATTACATATTTATATATTGAAAAGACCAGCAATACCTAAATCGTTTTTGATACAATTTTCGCAACCTGAAGTTGTAAATATTATTATTAATTATATTATAAATATTCTTTGCGCAGAGACTTAGTCTCACTATACAGCGCGGGAACGCCGCCAGTGTTTTGGGAACCATGGCCCAAAAGGA
>DWQT01004222.1:0-11492 GCA_018244895.1 Myscelus amystis hages | reverse complement strand
TGTTTTCTCCTTTCATAAAAATTGTATATTATGAATTAATATACGAGAAATAACAATAAAATGAATTGGAACATTTCATGCATAAGAAAGTATGTTAAAGTTGTATTTATTTTATAAAATACATAGTATAATGGCATAAATGTAGGAATGACTGAAAAGTTTATATTATTTAGTATGTGTTTTTTATCTAATATGTTGCAGTATCTTTTGTAAAAATAAATTTTCTATTTCTATTTAAATTTGTGATAGTAATGCAAAAAGCTTTGGAACGAGTTTTGTTAATACGACTTGATCATAATGCACAGAATGTGGTGCCATCTAGTGAAAATAATACACAATTTGCTCAACTTGAATACTGATTAAAAAATTATTAGTAACACTAAAAAATGTGATCAAAATTTTATATGATTTAACCAAACAATTTAAATATAAAGAGAAATCACGCGGTTTTAAGCAGTAGTTTTTTTAGAACAATGACGACTCCATCCCTTTCGAGTTACGCGCTAAAGTCGGATAAAAAAGTATTTCGACAGCCTTCATTTTGTTTATTTTGCCCGCAGCTGTACTCCTTTGAGCACGAGTCTGATCCTGTTTCTATACAGAACTCTATAGACTAAGACTGGTTTATATAAAAAAGTACTAGCCATTATCCATTCACTTCATAAGAAAAATCTTACACTTAATTTTTATACAACAATATTCATAGCTTGAAACCGTTTAAGTAATGTCAACAGTACATTTTTTAAGCATATTTTTATTTATACATATTCGTCTCTCGACCTGGGTTATTCGTTCAGACTAAAATAGCACATTTGTAAAAAGTAAAAGTGATTTAAAAGACATTGTAAAAACTCCGATGAGATTTAAAGTGAGCTTATGAGTTATATGGAAATAATCGAATGTTAAATTTTACCAGTATTGAGGGTAGAACACCGACAGACGGAAAACCTTTTGCTTTTATGTCATTCAATATAATATAATATGCACATTGATTAATAAATATGATCAATTATTACAAAGTTGTGTCTTTGATTTATTCGATGAGATTTATTTTTGACTAACAATTTTATTACTATCGAATCATATTCTGTTTTCCTTGCCGACATTTCGGTCTTTTCAATTTGACAGTGACATTTTAAGATTTCATGTATTTAAATATCAATAAGTCTCCACACCACCTCTGTTCCATCCTGAAGTACGGCGCAGAACAAACACGACTGAAATCTTTTTCTTTTCAGCCCGCAGCGATACTCCTCAAACGGAGTTTTCTGTTCCTCTATGTATAAATAATTTTTCAGCTGAACACCTTTTTTACTGCAAGAAATTTGTTAAATGTTCATTGTGAAGTACTCACATATTAAAAAGTCCTTATTTTATCTTTCAATAATGTTTCTAACATGATAATAATATGGATAATTGAGATACTTTTCTTGGTGTACCAATTATTACTACAGTTATACTATATTTATACTGTTGCCATACTGTACTCTACTGCATACTATAGTTATACTGTCACTGCTATTTTCCGTGGGGAGGGGCAGAGGGGGGGTAATATTCGTCATGGCGAAACGACTCTCCGAATTTCAGTTCACGTGCGCACGGGGAAGTATAAAAAATGTATGTATTTATGTTATTCCGATTTCCGGTTAACGTAACATAAGCAACATATTATTATCTAAAGTGGAATGTGTATGTGAATTGTATTAGTTATTAACGAAACTAAAAGCAGAAATAATTGCAATTATATAACGGAACTAAAATTTTACATTACTAAGTTTCCCATTAAACTGTAGGCAAAATTGTGAATGATAAAACCTAAATTGCGTTGAGTTTTCACCGGCGAGTTTCTTTTTTGCCTCACCCGAGCATAACAGCGTTCATCAAGCCGATAATTCTATTGAATTCTATCATTAAGCACAATTAACAAATTGCTGAATGAAATTGGGAAAAAAAAATAACAATTTTGTATTCCATTGAATGGCTGACTCGTGTTAAGCCTCACTTAAGCAGCATGATAAGCTATGGCTTAAAGCCTTAGAGTTAAAGAACAAAGGGGTGGGAAAAAAAGAAACTTTTAGTATTTAGAAATTTATATAAATAAGTTTTTTTCAGCTATCTGTTATTCGAAGCATTGTTTCGCTTATATAGCCGCGTAGGACATATATTATTATTTTGATACATATGTATGTATGGATATGTATATATCTGTATATTTTGCAGATTGTTTCGACTCCACGGATGTCTTGTTCGAATATAAGTCCATTCGCAGTATGCACTAACTCTTCTTTACAGTTTAACGCATTTTAACGACTGACAAATGCATATTTATTGCAAGCATGCTGCATTTTTATGCGCTATTTAACTGGTGTACCTATGCTTAAATGCTTTATGCAATATACAATGTTACGGATAACCACAATATAATATGGTACATGCATTAGATTAATTCAGTGTCATATAAGAAAATCGTGATTATATACGCTTAATCATTAAAGTAAAAAACTACAAATTTGTATTTTGTTTACTACTGTTTGATATGTTGTATTCAATTGTATTTTAATAATATAAAGAGATTCTTTGCGTTTATTTTTATACATTCAAGTATCCAAAAAAGTATTTACAACCTCATTTATAGGTATAGGTACATCAAACTAGACAGTACCAGGCAATAAACGAGACGATAAAAATAAATAGTTGCTACATACTAAGCTATGCTCATATATAAGGCATTTAATTACTCATCTATTTTATAGGATTTATATTCTGAATCTTATTATGTGGGGTTAATTGCTTGAAGAGTAGAGCTTTTGTAATGTTGTTGATAAGAGAACATTAAATCCAACGAATTAAACTTCAAAATTAGCTAACGACTTAATACTTAATGGTATTTTTCAACTCAAATGGAATTATTATAATTGAATTTGTCGATGAACAGGCCAAAGAATATTTTGAATTTCGAACGTATATAGAAAAGTCATTTTTGTATGAACAGATTTTGTCTCAAGCTTATATTTACGTCAGAAGTGACCGAATGAACTAGTATACTATACTAACTGACTCTGTTGATAAACGTGGCGGGATTTAATTAAAAATCGCTCTCACGAAGTTGTCTTAGTGTAGAGACATTCCATTTCCGGTTGGCTGGTAATGAGAAAGTTTTAAATGTCATCAAGGCTTGAAACTCCAGCATGATTCATTACCGGCAGCTCCGAGAACCGGGTAAACGACTCAACTCTATTATGAAAATAATGTAGAGTTGTTTGTTGCTCTGGTCTAAGCTCTCAATGAGCTTTTAATTTTGTTTAACACTATTTTACGTTTTTGTTGAACGATTCGTTTAACGTTAAACGTAATTTAAGTTTTACTCACTATGGCCCGTTGATACTTCTATCCAAATTCAAATAAAATCTAGCTATGTTAGTTGGAAGTTAACTATAGTTAAAAAGTTTCCGTTGGCTTCCGGGCGCAGTATGGCAGCACGAAGTAATGCTTCCCCGCCGCAATATCGGCTACACAGTTTACAAAAACAGTATGATATTTACATACTTTGCATACGTGGATATACTATTTTCTTAAACGGCACAAAACATGCTCTAATTGAAAGCGGGACAAGCATTCACGACTGCTCGGATATAGCGAGTATTCATCGGCGACGGTGACCACTTGCCATCAGGTGGTAAATGTACCTGTTTGTTGGGTTTAGTTGTAAGGAAAAAAATAGCCGTTTCTCTTCCTTTTTTCGTGAAAAAAAACAGCCTTTCAACTAAGCTTTCTAATAAATAATATGTAATAACATAGACATTTTTATTAATATTTCGTAATACACAAGTTATCTGTTGCGACGTTGTTACCAATATAATCTAAATAATTTTCACCCTCCCGAAATTGTCATGTCTTATTTTAATTTTTGACAGTGCTTTGAAAGTAGTTTTACACTTTGACTTGGAAACGTAATCAGACAAACAAACGATTACCATCTGTTTTTACTTACATATAAACCATGGTTACTCCACGGTGTGTAGTACGGTTACTCCATTAAGTGTAGACAAACAGAAACACGAATTATAGTCAAAATACTGTCTGGATTTATAAATTTGGCAAAATTTAAATTTTCCATTGTCGGATAAAATAAGAACCAACTTACAAGCACACTTTTGCATTTATAATGTTAATAGGGTTGCGTGGAGTTGCGAGATTTGTTTTGAGGGACGATCCCTCCTACAGTTTCCACGAATATATTAGAGCTCCGAGCATGTTTTTCTGACGCTCCTTAATTTTCTCGGAAAATATTTGAGCTACGTAAATCGTGATTTCATTATAAGTTAATGTTGTATATGAATATTTTATTACATCTGTTATAGTAAAGTAGAATTTTTATATTACGTTATATTGAAATATACACAAAAGCTTAATATCAAATCCTTAAAGCACGATACGAAATAGACTTTATAATAAAAGCTCTATATGAGATTGAATGATAAGTTTCGTAATTTTAGTGATATTTTCCTGCTAAATTCACACATACTTGTTGTAATCACACGCAGAACGTACATGTGTATGTATGTATTTGAGTCGTGTTGACGTGAATAATGACCTAAGTGTAATTACGCATGCGTGGCCCGCTTTATCAGCCACTGAACAAATATTAGACGAACGAACGCAAACGCCATTACAATTATATCCAATTCGATGGGTCGCGATATCACTGTTTTTTCCTACCATTCTATTGGTCCACTGCTGGATAAAGATATGGGATGCAATGAGACTTACCGGAATTCTCTGCCGTCAATCTAAATAACACGGATACATGTATAAGTAGGCAAAGAAAAACTTGTTCACTACCTTTTTGTCTAATTAAGGAATTTTACAAACAACAATAAAAAAAATCGAAGAAGGCATCATAAATCAATTTTCAAAATCTGTTAATTTAAGTGGAATTATTAAATAATAATTTGATTTAAATTATACAATTGAAATTTTTACTCCGCAAACCGCAAAATAGTGAGGGAAGTAATAACTCTGTAAAATATTTTAAAATACCCATTTTTTTTAAATTTTAGGTCTCAAGTCCTGAAGGCCTTACAGACTTCACAATTCTCAGGATCTTTATGACTTAGAGCTTTATCACTTTGTTGAAATTTTTAACATCTCTAAGGTGTGCAGGCTTCCTCACGATGTTTTACATACGAGTATCAATAGCGAGTTCTAAACGGACATAACACGACCGAGGTGTGTGTCAGGATTTGAACCCAAGCACACTACCGTGGGCCTGTGAATTTCATACCACTATCACTGCTTTGTGCAATTAAACGTGTTATCTTACAGCCAAATTGTCATTAATGATTCCGGCGAAAGTTCGACCACAGCGCTTGTAAGCTGAGTGAACTATTATACTCATTTGTCTGCTATTTTCCTACAGTCTCTAAGGACGGCTATCTTACAAGCGAATCTAATTATCGCGCTTTATTATCGCTGGCTCTGCAAACTAGTTACGAGGCGTCATTTAATTAATGGATATATCAATCCCGTTAATACGACCTAGCCCGGATCTCTAAGGAACTGATACGTCATTTCTGTAATGACATATTAAGTGGAAATGACTTTTGTTTTACCACAAATGTGTACCAATGTGCTTAGCGATATCTGCAATGAATGGACATTTCTATTATTTAGAGTCTATATCTCTTTCTGTAATCCTTTTTATTACTCCTGCTGGATTCGGGTCTGTTACAGAGAGATGGTTTTAGGTCTCCGAAATGAATTAGCAGACTTTACACACATTAGTAAAGACGATATACTTTGTAATAGGTCAAAGGTTCTATTCAAACCTACATAACGGTAATTAAATATTACGTTAAACTATGGTTTCCTGTAAACAAAAGAAAACATGAAAATTAAATCTGAAATGCGGCCTAATAAATTTGTGGGTAAGTACTTTGTAACACGAACGCATAGAAAAGGATCGCTCCGCTAATTCTGTCTCTTTTCCTCTTGTAGTATTCCGAATGTAGCTAGAATTTCAGGACGTTAATTAGCTGAATCATAACCATTAGGAGTTTATGAATACGATTGTATATGTTACAATTAAATATTTTCACCAGGGAATAGTGGTTTTGACCGAGTATTGTCTTCATTGTGCAGTCAATTTTTGCCACCCTTTTAGTGGTCCATTGCTGGTCCGCGTCTTCTCATCATAGAGAGCGGGATTTAGGTCTAGGCCTAGATCCCGCTTGGCCTAGGCCTAAAGCCCGCTGCCTAGGCCTAGTCCAGCACGCTGCTCAAGTGCGGATTGGCAGACTTCACAGACCTCAGTCAGTATGTTATCATTATATTCATTCATGAGTTCATTCCGAAGTACGAAGTAGTAACACGTTATTTGCAATTCTCCTACTTTAAATTGTATACTGTGGTCATTAGTGAAGTGTACGACACAAAAGTTATACTCTCGCGTCTGGAAAAGAAAGCTCTTTAAAGTAATCGGATTTAATTTAGTGAAAGTTACTCTATTTAGTGGCATTCTTAAAAAACAATCTGTGAACTTGTTGGTGTGAACACATTTGATAAAAAATTATTTCTATTTCACCCTCTTGGAATGAAAAATAGTGAGCTGTAGCTGATACTATCTCATAATTTCCTAAATTTACGCTACGCGTTAGTGGAGTCGGCCGTAAACTTTTGCTCAGTGATCAACAACACCCCGGTTCAAACCCACGACACCTATAAGAATTTTATATTTTGTTTTTTGCTTTTTTTTTTTTTTTATTTACTCGTTGAACTGGTACATTTATTTAAAAAGGAAGATAGGAGAGAGAAAAAAAGAAGAAAAAAAAAAAATTTTTTTTTTTTTTCTTTTTAATTTTTTTTTTCTCTTTTTGCGGAGAGGCCCCACTTGAAAATGTCATCAAAATCCACTATCGTGGGCTGTTGCAATAATGAAGGAATTAGAGGAAAATGCGCTTGCTGCTCTATATGCAGAACAACTTTTCATGAAGAATGCTTAAAATCCTCGAACTATCAGGACCTAAAGTTTACGAGTGATTGGAAGTGTCCTGAGTGTAAAATGAGAAAAAGCAAAACCGATAATAGTGATAATACACCAGTACGCCGCGCTCAGAACCCAGATGATAATGTTACGAAGAGAAACACCAAAAGAATGGCCCTCTCCTCGCCCCCTGAAATTAGTCCTCCTCAACCAACATGTATAACACGGGATGAGATTCAAAACATTATCAAGGACGTTATCCACGACGAATTATGCCAAATTACTACTACCATAAAGAACTCTATCTCCAACGTATTAAGTACCGAATTAAAAGGAATTAATACCGAAATTAAAGAAATGAAGGAGTCACTGAACTTTATGAATAGCCAATATGAAGATTTCAAAAAGGAGCATGAATCAAGCAGGGAACAAATTATTGAGCTCCAGCATAAGAACAATAACATGCAGCGCACCATCAACGAGCTCGGATCACAGATAAATTCTCTAGAGCAAAGAGCTCGGGCTAATAATCTAGAGATACAATGTGTGCCGGAAAACAGCGGAGAGAATCTAGTATCCATCATCATGCGATTAAATGACGTTATAGGTGCAAAACTAGTTAAGGAAAATATCAACAACTGTACACGAGTGGCTAAATCAAACTTCACCACGAAAAGACCGCGTAACATAGTGGTTCAATTTGCTTCTCAAAATATACGCGATACTTTTATGGCCTCAGTTATAAAGTTTAACAAGACCAACCAAAAGGATAAATTGAATACGTCACACATTGGATATCCTGGTGAAAAAAATCCAATCTTCGTATCAGAGCACTTATCTCCGATTAACAAAGCTCTACATGCTGCAGCTAGGAATAAAGGAAAAGAACTGGGTTATAAGTATGTTTGGGTACGAAACGGAAAAATTTTTATGCGCAAGGACGATTTGTCAGACCTCAAATTGATAAGGGACTCTAATTCTTTAGACAAAATAAGTTCTTAAAATCTTTAAGCTGGAAGTATTGGTGTTCATAATGTTAAAATTCTCATCTCTAAATATATATTACCAGAACGTGCGTGGTCTGAGAACCAAGACCCACGAAACATACTGTAATACCTCTCTATGTGATTTAGATTTAATTTTTTTTTGTGAAACGTGGTTGAACGACACTGTTCAAAGCAATGAATTGTTTAATAATAATTACAAAGTCTACCGTAGGGATAGACAATCCTCTAAATTCCGTACAAAATTGGACGGTGGGGGGGTGTTAGTAGCAGTTAATAAGAATATTGTCTCACGGCGAATGGCAGAGTGGGAGAGTGAATATGAGGACTTATGGCTAGTTGTCGATATCCCGCTTAATGACCGTAATCGTCAAATAGCATTCTGTGTCGTCTACCTGCCACCGCCAGTGGACAGACGAATGCTGGACTCATTTCTGTCAAATTGTAATAAAGTATCAGAGCTACATGACATGAGCACTTGCATTATTGGAGACTTTAATTTGAGTTGTATAAACTGGCTTACTATAGGTAACGTAAGAAATAACGGTCAAAACACCGTAGCCCAAATGTTACTAGATTTCTCACGCTTAAATAATCTATTACAGTGTAATTATATAGGGAATAAATTAGGTAAAATTCTTGATCTAGTATTAACTGACATACCTTCTATCCGTGTCACTGAGGCTAAGGATAACCTTTGTAAAATTGACCAATTGCATCCTCCACTGTTATTCGAAATTTCCAGTAGAACTGAAATCAAATTAAAGCCAAAAAGCGCAAATAATCGGTATAACTTTGCAAAGGCGGATTACGACTCTATAAAGGAGTATTTTCGCAGAGACTGGAATGCTGAGTTCGCTGAATCAATAATCAATAACGATATGGATAGTATGGTATCAAAGTTTTATGAGATAATTCAATCCGCAATTGCTAAATACGTCCCATCGACACAGACTCAAAATCATTCTTATCCTCCCTGGATTAATTACGCCATACGCAAACGTTTACGCGAAAAGAAAAGACTTCTCAAAAGATATGCAAAATACAAAAACCCCATGGACGGCATCTCGTTAGACATAATTACTCAACGTTGCAAAAAAGTAGCTCAAAACAGTTATTATAATTACATTAACTACTCAGAAAAAGCTATCACCAAAAACCCTAAGCACTTTTGGTCGTTTGTGAAAAATAGACGTAAAGAAAAAAGTACTTATCCCGCAGTGATGTCAGACAATAGTTCGTCAGTATCTGACGGAGCGGATATCTGTAACATGTTTGGACGCCACTTTGCTTCTATTTATAATGCAAATTCTACATCAGTACTAGACCAACAATACATCACAAATTATCTTTCTCACCTGCTGAGTTACAGTGACAACTTCTCAAACCTATCACTGACTCAGGATGAAATAGTTAAAAAGCTAAAAATTCTAGATACAAGTAAAGGCAAGGGACCTGACGAAATTCCATCATCTTTTATTATCGCTTGCGCGGACAGTTTATCTACTCCTTTATATATCATCT
Organism: Myscelus amystis hages; assembly: GCA_018244895.1. Lineage (NCBI taxonomy): Eukaryota > Metazoa > Arthropoda > Insecta > Lepidoptera > Hesperiidae > Myscelus > Myscelus amystis. The sequence goes on along the minus strand of DWQT01004222.1, from coordinate 1,982 downwards.
TCAACGAGTCATTGAAGAGGGGGCATTTTCCTTCTATATGGAAATGCGCTAAGATTGTCCCAATTTACAAATCAGGTGATGAAGGTTTAGTTGATAACTATAGACCAATATCTATATTATCCGCATTGGCCAAGGTATTCGAATCCTTAGTTTATCCTTATATTTTAAATCATTTTAAAAAATACCTCATCAGTAACCAACATGGCTTTATAAAAGGTAGGTCTACTGCCTCAAACATGGCAGTCTTTACAGAATTTTTGGTGGAAGCCTTGGATTCTCACCTCCAAGCTGACACTATATACACCGACTTCTCAAAGGCATTTGATAGAGTCCCTCATAATTTGCTAGCACAAAAGCTACATATGTACGGTTTCACTGGCTCTATAATACAATGGCTTCAGTCTTATTTGAAAGAACGCTCTTTTTATGTTGTTATCAACGGTTTCCAGTCAGATCCATACAAAGTCACTTCCGGAGTCCCACAGGGATCGCATCTTGGTCCCTTGCTTTTCAACATATTCATAAACGATATATCTTTTTGTTTTCAACACTCCATACCTTATCTTTACGCCGACGATCTGAAATTTACTCGTATAATCAAATCTGCTGAGGACCAAGATATGATACAGAGCGACTTGAATAGACTAATAACGTGGTGTGAAGTCAATAAGATGAATTTGAATATCGCTAAATGTGTACATATAAAATTTACCCGTAAATTACATGTAACCCCCACTTCATATTTTATTAATAGCGAAAAACTGCGGGAATTAAATAAAATAAAAGATTTAGGAATAACACTTGACAGTAAGTTGACTTTTTCCGATCATATGGATAATGTGGTTAGTAAGGCGACAAAAATGCTAGGTTTTGTAATCAGAAATGCAAAGATTTTTACTAAACCCAAAACGAAGATTCTCCTTTATAATTCCTCGGTTCGCGACTTATTAGAATATTAAGTAGGTGGTTTGCTGCCCATACTTTGCATGGCACATCCTTAGAATGGAACGAGTTCAAAAAAGGTTTTCGTGGCATTTGTCTTTTTCAGCTGTCGAAAAAAATTACATCCTATAAAGACCGTTTAACGTTTTTTAATATGCAAACTCTGGAAAATCGACGAAAGCAAATTGATTTAACTTTTCTGTACAGACTCCTTAGGAAACAAATAGACTGTGCAGAATTGTTAGACAAATACAGTTACAACATACCTAGAAATAACGCTAGAAGGAAAATTACCCTTCTTCGAATTCCATTTCACACAACAGTTCTTGGTGCCAATTCCATAGTTCCTCGTCTTTGCAAAGTTTCAAATGGATGCCATAGGTCAATGGATATAAATAAAATGTCAGTTCTAACTTTTAAAAGAAGTATAACTTTAGGCAAACATAAATAGAATTAAAAATGAAGATAAGAAAGAAAAGACAAATAAATAAATAAATTAAAGTTAAGATATATCTACTACTGTTTTGGTGCATGCCATGTTTGCTTTAAAAGGTTAAGCACTTAGTTAATAGGATATGTTTTTAAGTTTAATTTGTATGTAATTGTGTTGTATCCACTAGCAAACCTAAATAAATAAATCAAAAATAAAATAATACAACTGGAAAATAAGTAAGTTTCCTAGTAGAGTAAGATCCCAGGGCCCCCAGACCTTACTTATTTTTGAAGTAACGAATTTTACAATGTAGACACTCTTATGTGTTTAAGAATATGCACATACTCGCTAGCTTGGCTTGGCTTGTTTCTCCCAACAGGTTTAAAGCGTCTGGGAGGAATTACCGTCCACCAAAACGGTCTGTCAGTTTTAAATATTTATTTCTTAACGCAACGCTTAGGTACGGAATCGTATTCTGGGGTAACGCAATTGGGGTTGAAAAAGTATTTAAAGCACAAAAAAAATGCATACGAGCAATATGTCACCTTAGACAAACGGATACGTGTAAAAAACATTTTCAAAATTTAAAACTACTAACCCTCCCTTC
>DWQT01004221.1:0-11493 GCA_018244895.1 Myscelus amystis hages | reverse complement strand
GAAGACTTTTTGCTTGACAGAAAACATGATGGCATCCCAGGAAGAACACGAGAGAAAAATAATAATAGAATTTTGCCATCTCTTAGAGAAATCTAAGCAGCTTTTTAGCGGTTTAAGGTAAGAATATTCGCAATTCTACTGATGAATTCTTTACTTACAATTTTCTTTATATAGTATGATCATTTATTTCTTTTTGTAATACCTCGTTTATAATTTATCCGTAAAAAGACAAAAATAAATAGTTCAATACAAAAGACATCAACGAGCATGCGCATCCACTACGTCAATACATCTTCAAAGTGCCAACTCATTAATTCGTCTCGATCTTTATTCATAAATTCAATTTGTAAAGCTCATACAAGTTGATAACTTATGTAGCTACACGAATTGTTGTATTAGATTATTTTGTTTGGCTTTTAACGTTTTAGGGAACTGCCACCGTATGGACATAAACAATGGCACCTTTATTTCGGTAAAACATTCGATGTGTATACTAAGTTATGGAAATTTCAACAACAACATAGAGAACTACTGGATACCAAATACGGTCTGAAACGATGGCAGGTGGGGGAGATAGCATCCAAGATCGGTCAACTGTATTACCACTTTTAGTACGTGTTTTATATACAAACAAACCATATTGATATATGTACATTTACAGTTTTCACAGTCAAATAATATTGAATCCGTAATTCAAAGGAAATTGTCAAATATAATTATTTAATTCAATATGAGTAAATTAATTTAATGATGTTAACATATAATTTTTTTCAAGTCTTAGAACAAGCGACACTGCATATTTGAGTGAGGCTTTTGCATTTTACTATGCCATACGTGGACGCAGTTACTACACCCGGGCGTGCAGAGAAGATCGTAGCGAGCTCATGGTTAAGAAGTTGAGATATTACGCAAGGTTCATGGTCGTATGCATTCTACTGAAAAAAATGAGACTCTTAAAAGGCCTCATTAGAGAACTACACAAACAGATCATTGAATACGGTAACATATATGATCCCGAGGATCAAATGGAGTGGTCTCTGGTCTTGGACGAGGTGAAAGCATTTGTCCTAGCGGAACCCGGCGTTGCTGTACTGAATTCTGATAACAACCCTGTCATGCTAACGCACAGGTGCGACAAACGATTTTTCAATTGATCTCCTATTGTCCGTTAGTTACTTTGAAAATCAATACTTAAGTACTTTCAAGATTTATTCCAGCTTGTACCAACTTTCAGATTATTGCCAGCTCACATTCCACCGATTGAAATAAACCAAGATATGTATTTAAAACTACAAGAGGCTTTAATAGTTGGAAGCAATGCGTTTCAAGTTAAATTTTCTGAACTGACCATGGACATGTTTCGAATTCTTCAAATTATCGAAAGAGAGCCCAATGGGGACATACCTCATTTGTTCGAAGAGACACCCCGCAACCGCTACACGGGAGTACCGGAGCCGACAATCCCTCAAGGTACGTTACCTGTTCTTTAACTAACATATTCTTTTGACTCTCATCTGTATGCTCTATGCGTTTCTATCACCTATTTTTGCTGATTTACGATGTCTATTAATATTGTCTGATGCGCCGCTCAATTGTCTTAATGCCTTATCTGTCAATATTTTCTCCTATGTTCACCTGTATGATTCTCTTTTCCTTGAATGCAGTCAAAATTAAAGTCCATATTAAAAAGAGAACAGTATTCTACAATGTAATGAGTAATTTGTAGGTTATTATCTCATAGATGGACCGCCACGCCGCGAGACCGGTAATCCTCATAAATTCCTTCTGTACAAGCCATCGCCTAATCAAGTGATGGTTTATCTGGCGAGCTCTTGCGACGAGCTTACGCCAAACGGGGCAGTTTTGTTATATCTGTCTGCGGAAGGATATTCCCCCACTCCAGGTGTCCCCCCGTCCGCAGCAGTTCCATCCACTTCAACAGCAGAACCTACTGAAGAAGGTAATATGTATGAAGAAGTATAAAATGCACTGCAACGCACAATATTTAGACGAAATTACTTCTAATATTCTTCAAATTACAAATCGTGGTAGTGCTGTGCTTAATAATATTTGTCCTTTATCACATTACTACGGTTGCAGTCTTTCAAAGTTAATTCAATTGCAAAATTCGTAATTGGAACATTCGATAAAATAACTTTGATTGTAATATTTGTAACAATATACCATAAGTAAATTTTACACATCGTCAAATTCAGTTTCTCTTAACGATCAGGATATGAGCTTGGCGGCCTCATCACCACATCGAAGTCGGACGTTTACCGCGATTACAGCAAAGAAACCCGAGCGTCTCACAACAAATGCAAAGAGGGACAATGCCTGTATCCCGGGGATATTTATCCTTTCACCAGGAAACCTCTGTTCATCATTATTGATTCTGATAATTCATTTGCCTTCCAAAATATACCCAGGCACTTCGGGCAACCGTTAATCATCCTGATGTCCCCGACTATTGTGCTGCCGCAACTTCAAGGTCAGTATACTTAACGTCGTCTCTCGATATGTCTTCAACCATTGGAACATTTCACCTTGTAGTCCCTACAGTTAATATGCATATTATGTACACATTGGTAATTATCTGCACTGTTATAGCGAGTGATATTTAATTTTTCATTATAAAACTCACGTAACAAGTCAGAGGTGGCGTGCCGGGATTGAATCCAGACCCCCCGGAGTTGAAGGCTGGATTTCAAACCACTATGCTGTCACTGCTTAGTAATCTTTAGCAATACCAAATTCATCATTTCATATTGAACAATTTATAATTGTACTTTTTGTATTAAAAATGGATTAATACTTACTAAGACGACTACGACGACTCAAAGTTTGAGCGGGCCTCTGAATCAAGAAGACACCACCTCTCTCTGTGCTGCGCAACTTTCTGCTAGTCGTCTACGCTTAGTCGCCGCTGGCCCTTCTCCGCTTCCTCTTTCTTCCGCCCGAAAGTGGACTAATAATAATAATGTATTTATTTCAGAAAACAAATTCCCCGTGTATGTACATGCAATCGTTCAGTGTTAGTAACAAAATACAACCTAATCTACATAATATGCTGGATTTGAAAATTAAACAAAATTATAATAATAAAAAAAAAAACAAAAATTAATCTCGTGGTGCCAACTGCTGTTTTCTTATTACAGCTAGTATGTGCTCCATTCCAGGTGCTCTCTAGAGGACTGTGTATTCCTTACGCAAAAGTGCCGTGGACGTTAGAGCCGTCGACGAGCCGCTAACAGTCACGCTTGCGAACGATTGCATAGCAATCATACACACAGGTGTACACCACTGCAGTGCCAAGACTAGGGTCGATTGATATTACTGGACACGCTGAGCGCTGGTCCGTCCACTGACAACACGTATACACGGATTGGCAGTGTGGTTTGACCAGCGTGATCTTTACTCGCCTAAAACCCCGTGGTTAATAATAATGAATACATCCATGTACATATGTGTGTATATGTATATATATATGTGTGTGTGTGTATATATATGTTCGGCAAATTGGATGGAGTAAGACGTGACGTCGCAGGAGTAGCCAGGGGGAGGGTTTTGGGATTCAAACCCCCCTCTCCCCCGGAAAGCTAAGATATTAATATTTATGAAACTAAAATAAGGACGGGTGTGCGATTCTCATTCGATACTTACTATTAAGCGCAAATATGTATGTAGTTTGGAATCTCTACCACCCCCGGCGCCCCCGAGAACCGCCCCCCTAGATAACCCCACCGTAGTCAGTGACCTACATATATTATATTCGTGTTGTTTCGTATCACACGTGTTGTTATCGCGTTTGTTCTCGATGCTTCCACTGTTAATCAGATTTATTGGATTTGTAACGGATGTTCTGGCTATGTTCGTCTATGAATTAAGATTTTTTAAAATTACCTTAACTATCTTTCTTATGAGGTTCTTTCTGTACTTTTTAGTCGTTTTATTTACTTGAACCCGTCCCCCCAGAAATTCTAAAATGGCTACGCCTGAACGTCACTTTGTTACCACGCCTTATTATCCGGATAATGTGCATAATGAAACATTTCAGCTCAATCTACTCGTATTATGAAGTTTAGAAGATAACTTGTTTATAATTCAATTACAAAATCATTGTCAGTTAAATAAAAGTTTGTAACGAATTATCAAAAAATTGACGGTACTAATCGAGAGCACGCCTCCAGTTTTAGCCGAGTTTAGGTTAAGTTTGACTAAGATAGGACTTGAATCCTAACAACTCGTTTTAAGGTCCTTTCGTCGGTTGCTTAACATTCGTACTTTGTACAGAACGTCGACACCAAGGCAGCCTGTTCACTATGTTCCTGCAAACGCCGATCGGTGGGATTGCTATGAGCTGTGACATGGATTCAATACCAATCACCACATACGATCGCTGCCAAGTGATTCTCAACACATTTATGGCTGAGACCAACACCATTATCGGGCGAACGAAGCTTGGTGAGTATTCGCTTTTAGATAATCAATAATACTTCTCCATATTATTCGTTTTCCGGACTCCAGGAAGAAGTCTGTTAGCATAAATCGTCCTTCTATTCCGTTGCTATAATTAGTAATATCTTTATTACAAGAAAATATAAATGTTACCTATTTCCTGTGTACCCAATGTTATCGTAATGTCAATGTTGATGTATCTTGTGTGTACCAATTTCGTTGATATAAATGAATTTACGATAATGTTTTGTAAATAAAGGTTAAAAATCATTAGGTTACTTAGCCAGAATGAGGAAATAAACTATTTATACTCTACTAACGTATACTGGGAAATTGGTAAATAGCTCTTGGAATTTCAGACTCCAACTTTTATCCGTTTTTGGCCGATGACTTCCTTCGCACAATTTTGTTTCGGTACATATTTTGTGAAGTAGCCTTAAGGCTGCACCGTGGATTCAAAATGCGTGCCAACTACCCAAGATGCAGTCCGCCCATACCTGAAGAGATTTACGACAGACCTACCCTCATTGATATAATACTAGAAATAACAACCTGTCTCACGGTAAGTTACACTTTTTAAATCTTATATAAATCATTGAAATACGCATCAAAATAAGTACATTTTATTGTACCAAAGCCGATGCAAGTCCCGGGTGTACTAAAATTAATTCATTAAAAAATATTCATTCATTTAAAGAGAATGAGAAAGATAGCTCTACTTTTTAATAACAGTTAATCAGCTCATACTCGTATTGTAGTGATTTGAATAGATTTATTATTTTGAGCTAGGGATTAAGGGATTTAGGGCTAATGCCCCACTCTTTTAATTTACCGATAAGTAAAGGCCACGGTTACCTTATACTGCCCCAAATTAATGTATTATTACTCCAAGTATTTTCCTGTAAAGTCGTAAAGTGCGCATTATAAAACTATACACTTTTAAAACTTTCCCGCAGACTTAAAGTAACAGGAGTATTGCTTTCAGATCAGAGCGTTTTTCGACGACCAACGCGAGGAATAATTACCTGGGTACAATGACCTCTCAAATAGTAATTTAGAGACGAAATAACAAATATGTTTATATATTTGTAAGGAAGAATATATGGCCGTGTACATCTTAAGCGCATTGCAAATGTAGCATATAAGAAGTGTCGTCAAGTTGTATTGTCAAGTGAAAAGACTACCAAATTTACTCTATTCATATTCATTTATACGGTAAACAGAAAATCTTTTAACATAAGTGATGCTAGCTAATGTGTCCGCTAGCGACTTTTACAGTGTGGAGATTTCGCGACCCCAAAAACTATGCTTAATAGAAGAACTGCAAAAACGTCTCGTATTAAATAATAAAATATTAAATATTATTGTTATAAACTTATAAGCATAATATACGAATATGTACATATGTAACGCTAAAGAGTACAAAAGAGTGAATTTAAAATTCATCCGTTGCTATTATGTGTTACTTTGGTTACTAATTACGTAATATAAGAGACAAGGTATTAAAGGAGATTGAGATATGGCATGTCATTTCAAATTCATTCTTTTTTACTTATGAAATACCTAATTAGTTATGTTAGGTTAATTTACGGGTAATTGGCTTTTCTGTGCTGTGGTTTGACTAAATTATTGAAGTTTCGAGCTGCAGAGTAGTCTGACGATCAAAAACATATTCTTCTCTCTCGTTCTCTCTTCCCTCGAGTAATTTGGTATGTAAAAAAACAAAAGAAGTATGTCCTACGGTGAAATCGCAATTGGATTTTGGTTACAATACTAATCCATGTTTACTACTAAAATTTACGTTCAAAAACCGGGAAGTCTAATAATAATTTGTTGCATTTAATGAGCAACTATGAAATTAAAGAAATTCCATTTACAATGTATCACGTTCGATCACCTTGTATACGTACATTCGTAGAGAGAGCGAGATAGCATATCAGCGGGAGCAACGGTTTCAACCGCACTTTAAATTCACGCTTTATATAAATATAAACCACTGCCGCAAAAGGCTTTTTCTAGTATTTAATATAGGATATTTTATGGCTTGTATATCATAGGAATAAATTAAAAATTGTTAATAAAACGCATGCTCATATAACTAATGATAAGATTATGAATAATATTTATTCTTTCTACGTATGAATATACATATTTATAATGAAGATGTATATGTATAAAAGCGCCAAGCATCTATTTTATCAAATTATACGCTAAGGAAATCTTTATTATATTAAGTACTGTTGTTAAATGTTTTAACTATAATAACACACATTTCAAATATGAACAACTTTGACACAAAAATTAGATTGATTAATTTTTCAAGATCTCTCTACCTGTAATATTAACGACAGTTACGTCTATGCAAGTTTTTTAAATTTGATGCTGTATACATAAGTTCCTTGTATGTTATATTTATAAAATTATTATGCGATACCCGAAGTTTTCCCATATACATTGCACCGTTAAAATGAACCATTTAAATAATTTGTTATTCAAAACTTTGTAAGGTACTACTTCCGACTGTTTATACGCTAACTACTATGAGTATTTTAGTGCGCCCTGTGATTAAAATTGAAGGAAGTAACAAAGCGTATTTATAAAATTCAGCAAAATCTATTAGATATTTTTTACGTGAAACAACGCCTTAAGGAAGTTTCGCAAGATACTGTTACTTATAAACTACTTCCATCCTTCTTGTTGTAGAAACAATGTTATATTGATATGTTAAGAAATATTCTACATAGACTTGTTATTATGTATTTCTAATGTTATCTAATAACTACGAGAGGAAGTGAGTTTTAAAATTATGGCTAACAGGGAATTCTAAAATCATATATCAATATGTGGTTTACGGAATTCTAGTGCGTTGAATTATAAACTGTATATTTATGATGATATCTTACGATGCTCAGCAACTAAAAACGCTTAACTATTTTAGGGACACTCAAACCAGATAACTGTGCCAATATACATACAATAAGTGGTTTCAACTGTTGTTTAAATATAGAATAGTTGACGGGTGCACACCCATATGGCACAAATAAAAAATTCTGCATTACCCGAAAACGTATTATCCGAATAAATTCGAAACTCAGACGTGGGTGACATTAGTCCCCATCGCCGCGATTTCAAAAATCCTCAAAACAACCGGTCCGGTGGCCAACATTCTGTCACCTAGCTATTTGCGATATTTAATATACTCTGTATATAGCATACCTTATTTACAAATTTGATTTAATCCTATTATAGTTTTGTATCCGCCACCCCATAACCCGTTCGTAAGTAGGTACACATGTTTGCATACCGTATTTTTATAACTGTAAATAAGACGCTTTTCAGTCATTCAATGAATGCATTCACTTTAAAGATATATATCAAGATTTTGAAATAAGTACACATTATTTACACTACTGTATACAATTAAGGTTAACTGTAAGAACATTAGCGAAAGATTAATTTATTTACTTGCAACTTACCAAAAAGTTTTTCTAAACTTTTCCTCATGAAATATTACGAAGTACAATGGAAGCTCTATTCACGACTAACACACACGACACTACTACCTAAGAAAAGTTCCAGGTGGTACAGCTATTTATATACAATGACGTCATCGCTGAGATGTTCGACTAAAAACACCGAAGTTATTTTTTAATCTGTCGTTAATGTTGCTATTTTCAAGTAAAATCGACAATTGATAGGCTTAATAATGAAATATCTTTTAACAGCGGATACTGATGTCTTCCGCCATTAGTCTCACTACTGTAATACACGTGTCAGACGGTTGCAGTAAATACTCCACCTAACAACATATTACACAACAGCTAAATTCAACATTGAGCAATGAATTTATTGATCTTTCGCTTCTGGTGTTGCTTTAAATAGGTATCTACCGAAATAATTGTCATGTGTTCTAAAAGTGTTCATGGATACTTTAAGATTGAGATTTGCAATTCACAAATGAAATTAATCATGTTTTAAAAGCAATACTGTCACATATAAATCAACACAACATAGAATTGCAATTTTTTTATGAATATAACCATTTTAGACGTAATAAAGCTAATTATAAAATTGTACATGCAATGAAAAATTCTGTACCATAACGAAATTACAAAATTTAGGGATCGTTCTTCTAAAGTATGAAATTAGCCTTGAAGTGTGAGATTGTCTTCTGAAAAATTTGAAATTGATGTTAAAGTAAGTTACGGTACAGAATTGAATTGCGTTTAAACAATCATACATTCAATAATGTAGTCGCACTCCGCAAAGTTCCAATGAATGGAAGCTAGAGATGAAAATGTATGAAAATGATATTCGCAAATTGATTCATGGAAAGGAAAAATATGATTCGATGACGATAAAGCTTCACATACGCTACGAGGAAGCGAACACAAAATTCAAGATGGCTCCAAGTAAACAAAACTACGACTACATTACACTTGCTACTAAGCAAAATAGTGTATTACGTACCGAGGTAGTAAAATAAGGAATGTCTCAGATCGCATGCAATTGTCGAGGAGAAGCGACGCTTAACCTAACCTGTGATCTCAGACTCTCTTTGTTACTCCCCAAGATGTGTATACTATTTTTCTGCTCGATAACGCCGGAAAGTGGCAACTTAGTTTCTCGTAGCGCGCCGAAAGTTGGCACTTTTCGGCCAGAGGGTACAAAATAATATATTCGTGATAGACGTCACGCATGATTACTCCAGCAAATATCACACTACAATCACTTGACATCGACAGAAGACATAAAATATATCCGCAGAATATCCTTAAAACATTTATACAATAAACATCACGCCTAATTACTCAATAAACATAATATAAAAACAAAAAAGCCGACTGCAGAGAGAATAAAAAAAGACAAAAGAAACACGATCAATCTTAAAGTATCCGCTCCTGTTTTTATTATATTAGATATATATACAAGTTAAAAGTGTTTATTCTACAAAAATTAGCTTTGTTACAAATTAATATTGTGTAGTCTTTATTATCAATTACTGCGCGTAGAATAAGATTATTGTATTCCGTAGATTCGTTGATTTGAAAATAATGTTATACATTTATCATATTATATCCTTGTTATCTTTAAGCTTTGTGATAGTAATTAATATTATTGTTAATACGAAAAAAAGTTATAGTAAGAAATCTATAGGCATAATAATAGTGATACATACATGTAATTCAATAGCGTACGGCAACTGATCATGAATGATACACAAAATGAACCTCCCTACCGTGGTCGGGTTATCCCGTTACGTACTTGCCTGCCAATCAAAATGTACGAAAACCCAGCAAAACCAAAACAAATCCAAACTGTCCTATCCCGTAAACTCAATGATATTTATCAATTTTATTCGAACTTAATCCATGTATACTAAGTTTTACGAATACCTATTTTAATGTAAAAACCAATACACATTTGGCTAATATTGATCACAGTAGCATTTCCTGACATTCGTATAGAGTTTTTTGGAAAGTGAAGGACCTCGCATTTTTGTGTTTATGTTTGAGGGGTCAGAGAAAATTATATATGGGATGTTCGCTATTTCTGAGCTTGCCTTAACTGGCCGGCCAGGATGAGTTTGGATGGGATAACTCAAAGTAGATCAGAAGGTAGCTCAGGTAGGTTAAGATAGCTACAGAAAGAAGGTTTAGAAGTTGAAGAGTTTCTTATATTATTATATAAGATATCATTCGACGCTCATTGTACAATATTAGGAACTAACATTCAAAAACTAAGTTAGTATAATTAATATAAAGATATTATTTATAGAGCGTGCACTAGGCACATATTTACCTGTTGACTATAAAAAATTAAAGTATTTCTCACGCACAGGCAAATGTGATTTATATCCAATGAATGGTTATGTAAGTAGAATAAGGCGCATCCATAAAAAATGGATCGGAAATTGAAAACCGCTCTTGCTCGCACGCTGATTTGAAAACGTACATATTTGCTGAATGAGTTGATCTAAAAAGTTCAAGGTCGTAAAATCATCATGCTATATTTTCTATTACGAAAATTTTATTCCATTTGTAAATACGTATTTAAAACGTTTTGGCAACGAGTAAAAATTTTCTGGTCCAATTTTTAGTCTCCTGCACAGGGGATATCGTAACTGATAATAAAGACCTAAAATATTTATCTTTATATTATATACTTTATAGGGGAAGTAACTAATATATATGATATCTGATGCATGCTTCAATGTACCGTCTGCAAGACATTTCTTTGACAGTTCTCGTACATATATTATGTTACGGTGTGCTATGATAATTTATTAAATGAGTCTATATTCCGAATGTCACGTTAAATAGTTACGTAATACATCCTCGTTGATTATTTCGCTTATATGTGCACAGTTTAATTACAAATACGTTCGAAAAACAATAAAGCGTTTTATTTCTATAAAATACTACGAAATACTAGGTCTTATTCGAAGATAATCATCAACTATACTTATAAAGAATGAGTTATTAAAACATCAAGTATCGACATGAAACCTGAATTTAACACACTAATGATATGACCTTAAATTGTTAAAATTATATATACACGCGCAATCCTTTTAGGGCCCATTGCTGGGCGAGGCTGTGGCAAGCCTGGCGTTCGACCACTGCCCAACAACAATCATAGGCGAATTTATAACAAACTTAAGAGCCCAGACTGCTTATATTGTCTAATTGACGATTGCAACAACACACTAATATTAACGACTAGCTTTTACTCGCAGCTTCGCGTGCGTTGAGTTCGGAGTAAAACAATTCCCCTTTCCTAATACCGCGAAAACTTCCTGCTATTTTTGGAATATCTAAATTCATATACTACATTTTTACTTAGTGCCATTATGAAATTCTGAATTGCAACGCGTGCAACGCCGCGGACAAAAGCTAGTTATACATATAAATCTTCCTCTTGAATCAATCTACCTTTTTAAAAAAACTACATCAAAATCCGTTGCGTTGTTTTAAAGATGTACACATAAGGACAGGAAACGAAAGCGACTTTGTTTTATATTATTGTAAAAAC
>DWQT01004220.1:0-11494 GCA_018244895.1 Myscelus amystis hages | reverse complement strand
TCTGACATTTATGTCAGAATTTGTGTCGTAGTCTGAACGTACCATTACAAATGCCCATGGGCGGCAGTAGCCACTTACCATCGGGTGGACTGCATGCTCGTCTGCTAATTCCATGTTATAAAAAAAAGTATTACGGAATATCTCTATGTAGGTAGGTATATAATATTTTTGTCATGTCCGCATTCTTTTTGGTTTAACATTGTTATCTATTAAGATCAAGGTATATTCAATGTAACTTAGGACAAAAACCAATACGTATGCTTGCCAATAATAATTTATTTCGTCATAATGATTGAATAGGTGGCGTCAGAGAATCAACGGCGGAGGTAGTATGCGGCGTATGGAGAAGTGTAAGGGTATGCTGAGTACGCGGCTACTGGCGCCGTGTAAGCGGAGTAGGCCAAGGGGGCAGTGTACGCCGCCGCTACGGGAGCCGTGTAGGCCGCGGCCACTGGCGCCGTGTAAGCCAGCACTTGCGGCTTCGCGGCAGCCACGGCCAACAGACACGCGAACATGAACTGGAAATTTACAAAAAAACATTTTAAACCTTGTCTACATTAGATCAAAGCTAAAGGCAGTAGCCATTTTCTTTTCTCAAAAGTACGTTAAGAAATGCTTTTACCGGAAAACAGAAATGCTTATTGTGTCAAAATATGAGTGATAAAAAATGTGCTAGTGAAATGACTTTTCTCTATATATAATGTTGCTCCAATAGCGTTTGAACTTGTAGTAATAATTAGAAGAAACGATGGAAAAACTCACCAGCTTGAACATGTTGATAATATTTGTTGTTTTGGTATGAAGAATTGAGTACAGTAGTAGTTATCAGTGTGATGCTTCGTGCTAGCTGTTCCGCGGTTATATACGATGCACGCTGTGAAGAAACAACCTTGCGATGCATGCTCGGAATATTGAAATACCGAAGAATCATCGCCGTGGGATTCGGTGGCACGCGCTCGAAAAGTTTTAATTAATACTTAATAGAAGGACTCCCTAAGCAGATAACATAATGTAAACCTTTTTTCGTCATGCTTTTTTTGTCCAATTTATGTATTAGCCAAGCTATTTTACATATCTTTATATTTTGGTTCTCGAATCTCTTAATCAGTATCTGCGAATTAAGGAACTTTTTATTAAATTCATCTAATTACAGTTCATTTCACAATTTTAAAATTTGGAACCATTAATGGTATAATACAGTAAACCAAACCAAATATTTGTATACACAAACGTTTTATGTTTGTTTTTTTGACAAAAAAATAAACTAAAAAGTATACTAGATATCCCGTCGTTACCTTAGATGTTTGTTAAACAAAAAAAAACTCTTAATGTCTGATAAGTGATAATCTTAACATTTAACCTCGTCTATGTCTTTCAACCCGCACTTGATTAGCTTTAAGACTATAGCGTTATTTCTTCTCATTATGAGACCAGCTGTGCAAAATTAAGTTCAAAAATAATAATAATCTCGACCAAGTGCGGATTGGCACACTTCATAAATCTTAGAAAACCCTAAGGTATGTAACTTTATTGATGATGTTTTCTTTACCTTACATGTATTTTTTCTAAAATCTAAATGTGAAACTAAAGTAGGTAGCCTATGACGATCGCTAGTGTCCAAAGCCGGGGCTTACTGTCAATAGATTCCGCATTCAGTCCAGTAGAAACAAACGTCACAATTGCTTTGCGAAATTCACGTTATTAAATATTTTTTATGCGCTTTAAGAATAGACTCCTTGTTAAATCCACACTGATTTTATAACAAGGAAAGCATGTTTCTTTGTCCTTCTTTGACTTCCTCACGGAGTAACAGTTTTATATGATGATAGTTGAAGGGCTTGAAAGTGACGCGGCTTACTTTTCCGTGGACAAATCTCATTTCCCGGCAAACTCGCTTTAATCGAGTTAGCGCTATAGATGGCGTTACTGCAGCAATAGTGGTATGACGTGTGAAGATAATAAATTAATTAGACAAAATAATTTATTTTGGGTAACAGATAATAAAGTCATATGTTATTTAAGAGGCACGAAAAAATTAATGTCCTTTTATAATATAATCAATTATTCTAGTATGCATATGTAGTTTATGTTTTATTAGTCCTTGACCTTATAATTTTACTTACCGGACTTGGAGCGAGGCTATACGTGACAATAATACATAATGAACATTTAAGGATACACTCCAGTTATCCGGCTAGTGGTCCATGTAACAACCTCCGTGTTGCTATATAAATAGGATCCTATCCCTATCGATATCATTACATATCTGTTAATCATCGGCTATCAAAATTACGTAGCCATCCACCAAGATGTTCAAATATGTAAGTTGTGTTGCAGCTACGAGAAAATTACTAAAAGAAAAATAATTTTAATATTGTGCTTTGTATGTTATCGATACTACAGTAAAGTTTTATAATTACAACTAGCTGTCCCCGCAAACGTTGCTTTTCCATATAAATGATTTTACCGTTGTCGCAATATTTTTTATTGCTGCTCGTCTCTTATTCGTATTAGCGTGATGTTATATAGCCTATAGCCTTCCTCGATAAATGAGCTATCTAACATTGAAAGAATTTTTCAAATGGGACCAATATTTTCTGAGATTAGTGCGTTCAAACAATCAAACAAACTCTTCAGCTTTATATTATTAAGCATGGAAGTATTGGATATGGATACTACAGCTAAAGTTTTATAATTACAATTTATAATTATTAATAAACGGAGCCGAAAAAGAAAATGTTTGATATCCAATCTGGGTTTACCCTAATCGCTTTACCTTTGTGTGAAAGAGTTACGCAAATAGACTGAGACAATAATAATTAATATTCGCCTAGTTAGTTGGTAGTAAAACACAATATTCAATACAATAATAGCCAAGTCATTTTGCATTAATTTTAAGCTCATTTTTCTCAACCTGGCTGCGGGTAGAATAAAGACAATGTTTTGTGCTATGATTAATTTTCAGATGCTGATCGCTTCTCTCCTGGCCTTTGCTGCTGCCAAGCCCCTAGTACTGGACTACCCGTTGACATCTGCGTACACGGTCCCCGCGGCGGTCGACTATGTGGCCCCCGCTTACTACTCCGGCTACAACACCTATGCAACTACATATGACTACGCTGCGTACACCTACCCCTATAGTTACTACTTACGGTAACTTATCCTTTGAATTTAAGCACACATAACATTTCTCAGTGATACGGCTTAAGATGCGCCCCCAAAATATTTTTTTAAAGAATTAAATAATTTAAAAAATAATGAACCCCTTTTTATATTCTTATATAAACATTTTAATGTGTGCAACCCTATTGTCTTGTATGGAAGGAATAGCATGCAATAGAAACACAAATGGATATGGTTCAAAATGAACATATGAGAAGAAGTTTTAAAAAAAATACAGACGAATTGAGTACCTCCTCCTTTTTGAAGTCGGTCAAAAATACTGCATTCGGTAGAATCCGTGTAACGTAGCTTGGTCATACTGTTATGAGGAGGGACGAAAAAATGTCTTGTTATGAAAAATGTGATGATCATCATTGGAGACGGCAACAATAGGGAGAAGAAAACCAAAGAAAACGTG
Source organism: Myscelus amystis hages (assembly GCA_018244895.1). Taxonomy (NCBI): domain Eukaryota; kingdom Metazoa; phylum Arthropoda; class Insecta; order Lepidoptera; family Hesperiidae; genus Myscelus; species Myscelus amystis. The sequence continues at coordinate 7,914 of DWQT01004220.1, read as the reverse complement.
GATGATTGATGTGAATAAAGTGATGATAAAAGTATGAGAATAACCAATTGACCAAGAAGCCAGCCAATAGTCATATTCAAACTGGTCATTTTAATATAAATTTGTAATAATAAAGATATATCAATACATTCAAACATATGATCTTTGAATCTGTTTATTCAAAAAAATGTAAATAAGCGTAAAAGTTTCAAATCATTAAACGTGTTGTCAAATCAAAGGTTTGTTGTCGCGTGTTTTTCCAATATACCCCCCGGTGTTATAACATTTGAGAATAAATAGTAACCTTCGGTCACAATCACGTGCTCCAAATTCACGTGACGTTACGTTTTCGATTAAATTGAAAAGTGTTCGAGCAGACGCCGAGCCAATTTATTGGGACCACTTCATAGTGCTTCATGTTATTAATTAGTTCCAGCGATTATTTCTAATTTAATTAGTTTCCTCAGATACGTAAATTAACAGTAGTTGTAGCAGTTGTTATTGTATTTGGTACAATTGGTGTATTGTATCTGCCACAATACTGCCGCTACCCTTGTTTATATCGTAGAGACATTTGTTTTTTCAGCCCGCCGGATCAAGATACTGGTTGCACGTGTACGCTAGACACGATTTTCTGAACACTTAAGAGTCATAACGCATCTGTGACTATCTTCGTACTAACTTATATCAACTGGGTTAATGGATATTAACTGTAAGAATCCCAGTCATACTATTATATTACTATAAAATTAAAAAATAAAATAAAAATCTATTTTTGTGTATATGTGTATTTATCATATCGAGTAAAAAATATTGAATAAGATTTAGGTTTATTTAATGGTACAGAAAATTATGTTGCTGTAACTATTATAGTATAATGGTAGTTGCGCCAATGACACACTTATTCCAGACTTTGTATTATGAAGACACAAAGCGTGTACCCAGTTCGTCTTCACGAGTACCACCGCACACCTATATTATACTCTCCTCGTCTTGTCAGAATTTCTCAGTGCAGTACGCGATTTATACAGACTATAATTGTGAAAGTTTTTGTTTGTCCGCTACTCCATCGCCTGACCTGTTGGATGTATGTTAGGATATGGAGTAAACTTCGACAAAGTACTGTATAAGTACGTTATACTTTTCCAACGTTTTTAAGCTACATTGACTACTACTCTTCATCACAAAAGATTCAGAGTTCACGCAAAATGCTCCAACCGAAAGAAGATCTATTTATAAATAAAACTTTCCTAAAAACAGAATAAAGGGAATTTGTTCGCTATCTCGATTTCTATATTGTTGTTGTGTTAATCAGGAAAGATATCAATTTTTGAGGTGACCCTGGCAAGTAGAGCTAGTGTAGACCAATGGCATATATAAAAGTCTTAACGCGTGTATATTAATGACGTGAAACCTCACGTGCAAACGTGTAGTGTAGCTGTAATAATTAACTTCACATTATAATTTCGTCAACAATTAGAAGCGGTGTGGTTCAGAAAAGCTGCACGTGTCAATGTCAACGATGTGTTATGTCACGTGACTCATTAAAATATGTAATTGGCTAATTTCATACAAGTATATGGCCAACTTTCACGCACAGTAATATTAAGTGTATTCGTAGTCTCAGACAATAACGAGACCAGGGTAAGTAACAATGGTATTACTAGTATTGTTATCAAAGAAAACAAACCGTTCTTATAAACCCTCTGATACTAAACAGACTGTGAACTTGTTACAGTCCTGTTCGAGACCAGTTGCATATGACTGTTATCGTCTGCTTGTCTTCACAAAAAAAACATAATCTCCAACTCATTAGAACCATAGACATACAATGTACAATATGAAACCAAATGTTTATTTAAATGAAACATCTTTTTAAATTTTCTTTTATAGGTTTTTATTTGCTGGTGGTAATTTACGCGGAAATTGATAATTTGACAAAACCCGGATACGTGCTGCCGATGCTTCAGTAGGCGCTGTTAAGTTGTTTATCAATAAAAGTTTTCAGTTCGGCTTATAAAGTTTTCCGCGTCTCGGAATAGAACATCTGTTGCCGTCACTTCAGCGTATGAGCAATCATACAGTTCTTATATAATCAGTATAGCAGCAGTATAGCAGTAAATGACATTTACAAGTGACAATACAGGTGTCGGGAACTGCTCGCGACAGCTTTTAGCTAACAACCTTATTACGTAACAACGCCTACACTTGCTCTCTGAAATAGGCATAGCATTTGTATGGGCTTTAAGTGATAATGATTGGTTGAGCCCTTTGCCTAATTTGTATTGAAATTATTTGACATTTTAATTATTTAAGTCATGTTAAGCGTACATTACAAGGTAATGATTTAATAATGAATGAATGACAAGTGATAGTATTGACTGAGAAGTGGTAAAGCATAATAATAATTACACATAATATAGGCTCGGTAACTTTATGGGTATAGGCGATGACATAAATATGTGTTACTTTATTTTAACTTTTTCCCGCGGCTTCGCTCACGTTTCATTCGGAGCTTCAATTCCCCTCTCGTAGATAGATTTTGAGACTTTTTTGACAAAAAAATATTTATCTCATATAATTTTTTTTTTATAAAAAGTATGCTATGATACTTCTAATACCTCCAAGAACATGATGTGTCCAAAATTTCATGATGATCGGGTGAGTCGTTTTCACGTGAAGACGTAGCAAACAAACTTACATTCGCATTTATAATATTAATATGATATTATCCATAGTTTTCACTGCGTAGCGGAAACAATGACTTATATTTATTACATTTTTGACGCGTTGAGTTAAAACCAATAAAACATTGGCCATATTACATACAGATATAGTTTCTGTGGTAAAATTTGTTTTTTTTTCTCGCTTAAGTAGTTTTTAATTTTATCCATTACAAATATAAATACAAAAAAAAACCAAATCTATTTGAAAATTGAAATGGTAAAGTAAAATAAAAGAAATTGAAATTCGGCAGTGACCCAGTGATAAATCCTCTAAAGGTGGTGAAACGATCCGCTGACTTGATTCAAATCACGCGTTGTCCAATGCCAGAGACGTCGCCGCAATTGGCGCGGTTGCAACATGTCTGGCTTTGATGCTATATAACGTCCACGATGTCCAGCAATTGTCATCATTCCTTCGTTTCCTTGTCCATAGCACCAACAAAACCAACAAATCTACCAATATGATGAAGACAGTAAGTACGAGATCAATACCATGAATATAAAAAGAAATATTAAAGATGTATTCCTATAACATGTAAACGCAATACTTTCAGTTCGTGATCGCTTTCGCTCTCGTAGCGGTCGCCAGCGCCAAGCCGGGGGTGCTCAGCGCGGCCGTGGTCGCCGCGCCCGCTCCGGTCGTGACCGCCACGAGTTCGCAATACTACCATCGCATTAACAACGGCTTGGCCGCCTACGTGGCCGCGCCCGCTGCCTACGTCGCCCCGGCGGCCCCCTACGTGGCCCCCGCCGCACCCTACGTGGCCGCTCCTGCCCCGTACGTAGCCGCCGCCGCCCCCTACGTGGCCGCCCCTGCCCCGTACGTAGCCGCCGCTGCCCCATACTCGCCGTACGTCGCTGCGCCTGCCCCCATCGTTGCCGTTTAAATAGCTACCAAATACGAACAAAACATGTTGTGATATTATGAATAAAGACGTTACTCGCATATTTGGTTATTATTTTACGCCTTAAAACTATTAAAATCAAACTCGAAGTCCGTATGGTATCCGTATTCCAGGATTCGATTCGTTTCTTACCTTGAATATTGACTTTTAATTCCTTGTCAGAAACCTAACGACCTACAATTTAAGGTTTCTATGAAACTTTCGAATTTATTCGATAAAAATCATATTTATGCAGCGTTCATAACCCATCGTTAATTGGCACTTCATTATATTAACTACTATAATATTTTTTTAAACAAGTTACAAAACGATGGTTACCTGTGTACCATTAAAAGGAAGACACGAATGCGCCTGGTAAACTCAAACAGCAACCATTCATATTCTGCAATCATCTAAGCAATAGTCAAATAAAAAAGGAGCAACAATATTTGTTTGATTAGTTTTCAAATTTAATCCTGTATTTATTTCGGTAATATTTGTAAGTATACTTACTAATATCGTATATATAATATTATGTATTAAAAAAATTACAAGGAAAAAATATAGGGTAAAAAATTGCTAAAGTGCATTATAAAATTACTCATTGAACTTCAATCACAATAATACTGTGTTTATATTTCTTATTATACGGTCTTTTTTTAATAAAGGTACACATTTGATACATAAAAAATATATGAACGATCCAAAAATGAAATAAAACCTGACTAATAATTCTTAGCAACAAACTATTCTAGTGATTCAACAATGCTCTTTACAATAAATTGTGAATCAATAATAGCTGTTTGTGGCGTAACGAACAGGTTTAATATAAATCTTCAATTCACGCCTCGGTGTTTTACTTTTCAACATAAAGGAGGAATTATCAGAAAATAAAGGAAGAAAGAAAACAACCCGCAGTTCTTCGATCCCCTCGGATAGGATTATGCTGTATCTTAGAAGTTGTCGGATCCGACGGCAGTACTATTTCGAGAACCTTTAAGCTAGGGACCACAGTTATCTCATGGTTCTTTCTAAACCAGAGAAAAGTAAGCTTAATCTGTCGCCTCCATGATGAGTTACTCCATATAAAATAATAAATCGTGGTTTTCTACTTGAGTAATAAACATCTAAACTCATCTATCAAGTAACTGGATATTGCGTGTTTATTCTTCATATTTCTTTACACCTCGCACTATTAATGTGCATCTACGAGTATATACGACAATGGAAAAATTGCGCTGTGATTTTTAATGAAGCTTTCGAAGCGAAGTTTTCTTGGTATGACTCCATTACGAACGTCCAGTCCGTTATGATAATTATGTTACGTAAGCTTTATAATACGTAAAGATAAAATTACAATAGCAATATGTTTTTTCAGGACTATGTTTTTAGTAAGACACAAAATTCTAAAAATAATGGAGCAATTTGTTGCAGTACAAAAATAATTTAATAAGTACAAACAGTACGAATGTCTCTGATCTCTAATACACATATTCCGCCTCCATTCTAATTATTGCAAATATGTTTTAGAAATTTTGCCAGAATTATATTAAGGTTTTGGTCTTTAAGCCCTCTAAAATTTTTTTTGAAACATGAAAAGACAGATCGTTCTGGAAGAAATCCCTCTAAATCGAACTTCAATATCATCAGATGAAAGGCCAGATCACATAACGTTCATCTTATGTAATGACACTCGTCGAGCGAGATCTTTGAATAACATAACAGTATTGAGTTTGTTTACTTACCCAAGGTGTTTGACCTCTACGGAGCTTGGGGTCGCCAATAGTTTGTTAAGCAATCAATACCATACCACAAATTATACACGATCCTGCGAGTTATTCTGACTCTTTTTATTAAACTATGGATGTTACTTGTATTTGAATTTGATATTTGAACTATATTCTTTATTTTGTTGCACAGTACGTAGTAATGAACTTATGTTTCATTTAAAAGTACGGCTTAATAAGAATATAAGTCGATGTAGATATGTAAATTACTACAGATGTATTGTTACCAATTTTAAGCAATAATGTCATTTGAAAAATTTAAATTACTAGAATTTTGAAATAAGCAAATGAGAAAAAAATACACTTTGATGACAACACTTTCACTGGGAACACTATTACTATTCGCTCGTCGTATTTTCAATACGATTTTTGTAGCCATCAAGGTTCGTGTCCTTACCCATTGCACCATTAGGTATTCTGCTACACGACGACGTTGCCTCATTTCGATGCAAAATTTGTTACACCTATATAAAAGCAAGGGTATCATTTTGGAACTACCGCATAGCAAATTCATTAGCGGTCACGCGAGGGGACGCTGCAACAATGCTAGCTGCGACGGTATGCTATAATTATTTATAAAAACTATTTTCAAACCTCTTGCCATAGCTTATTTTAATTTATTTAAACATTTTCTTTATCTATTAACGTAGGTTTTCGTTGTAAAATATTATTTACAAATAATGTTTTTTTTCTTTAAACAGGTAATATTGTTGTCAGCAATATGTGGGTACGTCGCGAGTTCGGACTTTCATCCGATCGCTCCAGCGGGCGCCGCGCCGGTCGTCACCGCTGCCAGCTCGCAATTCTTCGAGAGGACTTTTAACCGTTTAGTCGCAGCACCTGCAGTGCAACCTGTGATCCCGGTGGCACCGGCACCGCCGGTTATCATCGATGCCACCAAAACAACAATCACACCCGAGCTGCCAACGAACCCTCCCCAAGTGGCGCCCGCGGATCCAAATATCGCCATCGCTATTGCTACCGCGCACGCCGCTGCGCCGGTCGCCACTATACTTTTACCACCGTATCCATTCGGAATACCGCCGACGCTAGGATTCTATCCATCGGCACCACCGTTCAACCTTCCATCGGAAAATCCAAACAGAGAATCCACAACGCAAAGAACTACGACCACCGTTCAGGCGACTACGACTGAGAAAGATTTAGAAGTAGCACCGCTTCCATCGAACAATGACAATAGTTTCGCGCAGGCGTTGCCTTCGAACGAGAACGTGGGCTTCAAGCAATACCTCGCGCCTCCGTTACCGGCGCGACCGCTGCCACAACCGGCACGGCCCGTTCAGCTGCCGCCGCAGACTCCTCCCGCGCTCCCGCCGGCCCAGCCTCCCCCACGACTGCCACAAACACCGCAAAAGTTAAAAACAACCGTCGAAGTCGTTCCAGTACCTCTGACCTACATTGCACCGCCACCTATGTTTACTGATGCCCATATCCACGCGCACACACATGGTCATCATGCTCACATAAGCGTTCCAAAACACGCACACTTCCACACTTATATACCAAAGAAAACCAAAATTATTATCAGACCCGTAAGAATACATACTTTAAGAGTTCCAGCTCGCTTAGTTGCATACAAATCGCTGGCGAGAAGCTCAATACAGCGTTCTTCCCAAAACGTTTTGAGAGCAAGCGCTCCTAGAGAACGCGAACCCACTACTTTCAAGCCTTTCAACAGGCCAGGGACTAGGCCGCCAAGACAATAGACTTAATTAACGATACCAAAGTATTCTTTATAAACATGAATTACCTCATAAGTTACACTCGTTAATATGTCACTATAATATAAGAAGTAAGCAATGTAAATATAATAAACATATTTATATTTTTCTATCCAATGTCTTTCTATTATATTTATTCTATGTATATTCTTAAACGCCATACCTAACCGTGTTATGAGTATAATAGTCTATAATTTGTTACAATATTTTGAAATCATTTCACACAACTCGGTCACAAAAAGCTGATAAACCGCATACATAATTGTTCAAAATACGTATGCACATAAATACTTTAGTTCAAATGTAAAAACATTCATGACATAGTGGTTTGGGTTTAAGTCTCCCACTTCGGGAGTATATGTTTAAATCCTGAGGAACACGCATGTTTATAAATCACTACCTTTGGGTAGAAAGGTCGTATTAAACCATTTTGGCCTAATTGAGTTATTTATACCATTTTTCTCAGATTTTTTTTTCTCTATCGATCTGTATATTCAAAATGGCGAAATTCGCACAAAAATGGTTAATACAACCCAGAAGTTTTCGTTCATAGCCTCTTAAAATAGGTAAATTTTCGATGTAGATGCCGAATGTTTTTTTTCGCCGAAAAAATTCAAATGATCTATGATTATAAATGGTTTTAAATACAAAAAAATCTACATCTATGGGTTTTTACGTCAGTAAATGTGACCATATCTTACCAAAAATGGATATACGACCCATGCAATTTTTTTAAGTACCTTTTTATGGGGTGTATTAACCAAGAATCGAGTTTTTCTTAGACGTAAATCCAAGC
>DWQT01004219.1:0-11495 GCA_018244895.1 Myscelus amystis hages | reverse complement strand
CTTACCCGCCTCTTTTTCATAGTTAATGTAGTATAATTGTATTATATATATATATATATATATATATATATATATATACATATATATATATTTACCTTGCCTTGCCTTGCCACAGTTCGTTCTTTCATCCTTATAAAGGGTCAAGGAGCAATCAAATGCGGAAGCGATTATGTACTATTTTTAGCGTAGACGCATGACGCTTATGAGTAAGGGAGAAAAAAAAAAGTTGTATTCTTCAAATTATTCTTTCTTCAACTTACAAGCAGACCGGCCACACGACGGTGAGTGGTCACCGTCGCCCATGGACATGTGCAACAACAGAGGAATTGCCAACGCGTTTTCAGTTTTGGAGGAGAGCTCTTTTCACGCCTTTCTTGAAGATATCGTAGTAGAAGTAGATACCGAAGTTTCCATGTAGTAGCGCACCGGGAAAGCCTCAAATGGAATTTCCTTCTACATGCTTAAACCGGAATGATGTTAAATGTTTAAGCCAGCACAAGTCAAGTTGATGTGAATGGAACCTCAATCTTGGTGGTTGCGATGGAGGAAGGGTGACACGTGCACCAGTTCATATAATTCCTCGTAGCGCTTACCACTGTAGAGCCGGTAGAACACACAGAGAGAGCCGATGTCCCTCCGGAAGCTGAGGTGTTCCAGCCTGTCTGTGATCCCTGGCTCGTTGACGATTTGAACCGCGCGCTATTTGGTCTCATCATTCGATTGTTATCTAATTTCTGTTAATCTGTTGTTTATATTATCGAATATCTTATCTATATTCTATTTGCTATTAAAATGGATTTGATTAGGTAGGACATACATATATTACTACTAGCTGTCCCGGCAAACGTTGCTTTGTCATATAAATGATTTTGCCGTTGTCGCAATATTTTTTATTGCTGCTCCTCTCATATTCATCTTAGCGTGATTAGCTTATAGCCTTCCTTGATAAATGAGCTATCTAATACTTTTAAATTTTTTTAAAATCGGACCAATATTTCCTGAGATTAGCGCGTTCAAACAAATCTTCAGATTTATATTATTAGTATAGAAGTATAGATAGAATTACCTTGAGACTGAACCACGAGACACTAATATCCTTCCGACCCACGAGAGGCACCGGGATCTCCTAGGTACGCAACCAGTGCTTGCTTATCGGTCTTACCCAACTGGCTCGGACCGGGACTGCAGCGTTCTTTGAACAAAGGCTCAAAATGATGCCCACATTCTATATGTCATGTTTCATCTTATTTAGTTATATTGACCGAACTAAGGCACCTGCTTATTTCTTAACGGATATTGTAACCAAAATGAATGAAGCTAAAATATAGCATGCGTCAATAATATTGTTGGGAAAGCCCAGTCCAGTCATTTGCATACGATAAAGTAAGCGATTGCTATTAAAACATGCTAATAATATGAAACATAAAGGAAAACGCGTTAAGGAATTTTAAGAAATAAGATTGTAAATAGTAGGTATTATGTATTTTGAATGGCTCGGGGAAACGAAGATCCTCTTGTTATTATTGTAAAAAAGATAGAGCTAAGTTCCTTTGACATCATCACTTTCATGCATCAGATATTCAATATATATACAATATATATTATATAGACACCTAAATTGCCTTCTTTCTGACTTAGCGTTAGTAAAGGCGTGAGATGCCTGTTGCCTACAAAATGCCTGATCAGCTCCTTTGCCTAAACGGTCTATGAGGGTATTACTAGCAATGACGATTAATCGTTCATCGATGATGTCCTTTTCACAGGTCGCTTTCCGTACATCTCATAATAGGGATAGATTGTTCTTGCGAAGACAGCTCTGCTCGTGGTTCTTGGTGTATGTACCAAAAAAATCGTTTATCTTGGCACAGTTATGTACTTACCTGAGTTACACTTAAGCAAAGCTTTAAAAGTTAAGAGCATAACAATATGCGATAGCAAATTATTGAGATATTTTTTAAATAATAATTTATTTTAACGTACTTACGTAACGTAGAATCGAGCTATTTACTGTTTCCTAAATAGCACTGCCAGTAACCTCAACAGCGCCACAAGTGAAGCGTGGTTGTTGAACGACTGTTACTGTCGCTTGATATTTATACTGACAAGTATTATGACGCTAACCACGCATCCACTACGATCACTCAACGATTGTTACAGAAAGGGATGCACAATCCGACTATATTTTACTCTATATTGTTAGACGGATGATTGACTAATAGCCAATACCTACAATTCAGAGAATTTATTCAACATTTCAACTTATTCCTTAGCATTCAATTTATTGATGTTTATATTTTTTTTATTATCAGCACACGCCTGGCGTGGGCTTTTCCCAACCATAAATGGTATTGGACATCTACCTATAAATTATCTTTCGTTTTGTTATCCTTCTTCCGTAATACACCGCGTGATAAATTAATGATTACGGTCTGGATGAATTATCTGTAGACATTCGTTCGAAAACCAGTTAATTATTAACGCAAATTAATAATAACTTTATATTGTTATAATGCAAGCTCAATAAAAAATATCGACTTTGTTACGCGGCATACTACATGGTATAAGTTGCCTGTCAAAACATTTGCCTGAAATTAATTTTAAATTATCTAAATCACTTACTGTTCCAATTAATAGATATATAAAATTCGGAATCCTAATAGGGCTAGAGATTCACTTAAAAATAATTTTATATGTTTTGAAGCCCGGAAACCTAGTTGGAGCCTAATATACGAATATTTATTTGCCATGCCCTTAAATAAGACAATAAAATTTCTTTTACTTTATTTTAGTGTATATTGACGATAAGTGTTTAGCAGAAGAAAAGACAGGCACTTGCAAGCTGCTTTCGGAATGTGACTACCTGGTGGAGGAAATAAGGCGCGCAGGTTCACCCATGCCGGCTTATTTGAGAAGGAAACTGCATAATCTGAACTGTGGTTTCGATTCAGATGAACCATTGGTATGTGTTAAGAACTGATACACATAAGATAGCAATTTACCTCTATACATAGTGATTTTAATTTACTCAAATCAGTACGCTGGTACGTATGTTGTGGATGTAAATCATATGTTGATCATTTGCAGGTTTGCTGCACGACAGATTTCAAAGATACGGGTCATAGTAACACCGGATCTTTCCATACTGGTTCAAGACAGAATTCCAAGCCAAATAGGCAAGATACTCCGTGGCAAACGAATAACAATGAAGCAACGAATTATTCTCCAAATCCTAATTACAATACAAATTATAATAATGACAATAACAAAAACGAAGGCAATGATAGGCGTTTTAACAATCGCAGACATCCTAATATTGATATACTACCTGAAGACTGTGGGGCTATTGAAAGCGACAGGGTGTTTGGCGGCAATCGGACCAAGCTGTTCGAAATGCCTTGGATGGTCCTTGTTGCGTATGACTCGGGTATGACAAGACTTATTGCTACTGTATGATCGTATTATATAATTTTCTATAGGTAGCCAAGATCAGAAATTTATCGCGTCTGTTTTGACAAGTATCAATTCAATTTAATAACAAAAGCAATATAAGGAATTTGGTTGCAGTTATGGATGCAGATTTAGGTGTAGCATTTACGATAGTTGCACAGTTTCCTATTCCGGGGATATTATACGAAAATATGAATAATTATACATCTTACTCAATATTTGTCTAATATCGTTTTATCGGATGTTTTTATTTTTAATATTTATTTTCAAACAGTAAGAGGCACTAAGTTAAGTTGCGGCGGGACGCTCATCACAGAATGGTACGTTCTGACGGCGGCCCACTGTGTATCATATCTGGGGGACAGACTGAGCCCCTCTGGAATCATACTTGGAGAACATGACATACGACAAGATCCAGACTGTGAAAGAATAGAGGGTGAATTGACCTGCGCACCACCTATTCGGGTAAGATTTCTATTTTCTGTAAGTACCTACTATGATGATAGTATAGCCCGCGCGAAACTGGTGCAATCTGTGAATTGCAGTCATTCGTCATAAATTAAAAATATTGTTATTATTCCTATACGGATATTGGTTCAATATTAGCAGAAACCATTGTTTAAAATTTATTGTTAATGAGCCATATTCCGTATAGAAATAATCTGAGCAATTGTAAAGCATTCTTACTTAAGTTATTTATGATATTTAGTGAAGTTATGACAATACTCGATAAAGACAATTTGATTTGTTTTATGTTACGAATTAGGATATACTGGACGGAGAGGGGTGTAATAAATATTTTGTGTTCGTTAATATTTCAAACATTCGTCGACGATGTTTTGCTCTGTGACAATGTTTTTATTTTACAGACGGTGCGAATCGACACAGTGATCCCACATCCAGGGTACAGCCCTCAGAATTTGTTCGACGATATAGCTCTCGTGAGACTGTCGCAGCCCGCCGACTTCTCCTTAGGTACGCAATATTTACTAATTTATACACAATACAAGTTGTGGCTACGATTTATCATGTGTACGGTCGTGTGTGTGTGCCTGTGTGTGTAGTGGGTTAAAAACAAGCTTGTTGTTTATGTATGATAACCCCTAATAAATTCCTGTGTAATATCCCTCCATCAATGTATTAGGCACCGAAAAGTAATTATTTATCCATATAAATATATGTACACCGAAGTTCCAGGAATTGTTTATCAATAATTATAGCGTTATATACAATGAAATTCCCGCTTCGAAACAAATCTATATACCTACCTATAAATGCATTCATGTACTCGTAAATGAGTAGTGGGATTTTTTAAGATCGCTTGGTGATTTTTTTATTTTTCAGACAGTATGAAACCAATATGCTTACCGACGACGTCCGAACTTCAATCCGAGCGGCTGGAAGGGCGGCAGGGCGCGGTGGCCGGCTGGGGCGTGACGGAGGACGGGCTGCAATCGCCAGTGCTACTGAGCGTCCATCTACCCATTGTAACTAACGCTGAGTGCCAAACTGCCTATAACGGGTGAGGGAAAGCGACTATTTCCCTTGTTAATACTTACATTTTTGACGTACCTATTCCTGAGCCGTGTAAGAAATGTCATATACACATCTGTATAATACTGTAACGTATGATGATATAATGCAGGTCTAAGAAAAGAAGATTTTTTGGGTATTATTTTCAAAAGAGCATGTGAAAAGTTGGTGTCCTTGACGTGTCAACGACAAACGCAATTCATGTGTTAATTAAATACACGTAAAATAAATACCGCTCGCAATGTTTGTTGCAATTCGAATAAGAAATTCAGATCAGCCCTAAAATTTCTACTTTTTTCTAATTCACGTACGATATGAAAATATCGGCTTATTTATAAAACTTCGCACTTGTTGTTGTTGTTACTCAAGAAGGAAGATTGTGGAGGAAATGTAAGGATCAATTATGGTTAATAAATTATCAACATACTTTATATGCCACTAGTTATGTTAATTACTCTTCCAATCATAGAAACTTATAAATACCCATACTTATATAAATATATTCATCGTTTTTGGTGTAAAAAGTGTATCTTAAATTACAGTATAAAAATCGAAGACATGATCGTAACGATATTTTTCAGACATTATCTTTTTAACAAAACGTTAAAAAGCGATATAACGAACATTTCTGACAGTAAGTTTAAATGTAGGTGTCAACAGGTGGCACTACTGTGTTATATGAAAAAATATTATAAAGATAGCTCGATTGATTGTGTTCGGCGAACAACATGTTTTCGGTATAATATATGACGAAGGGGTGTGTGGGTGTTCGTTACTATAAGGTTCTTCGCTCATCGTAGATGTCGTATTTCACAGAAATTAAAGTCTCGGTACACTCGACTAATTTAATTACAGCAGATGACAGTACGACAATAATCAAATATGCACTGGTAGGATGGATGAAAACGGATTATCTTCGAAACGCGGTGAAGTCGGAACAAGATTGACAACCCATCCGTCTCGCTCGGCGTCCGCCACCACCAAGTAAATCGTACGCTTGTTCACTTAACTCGCCAAAAATGCAATAATTGTCTCCTCTGACAATGACAGTGTTGATTGCGAGACCTATGAATACATATATCTGTGTTTAATATGTATATACATATACATATATGTATGTGTTCTTATCTAATTATCTCTTTTGTTATTACACCGCTAGTTTGAATAACATGATACAAAGTTTGTGTCGTAGTTTAATCCTTACTGTAATACTTACTCGAGTCTCCTTTGAAACGAACGATGCACGTCAAAAGGTTTCTGATGCACACAGGCCAGGCCTGCCTGCTCGTCCCTGTCCTTCTCGATACGCATATATTGGGATTATTCGAAACAAGAGAACAGGCGTTTCTAGGCAAGACTGGTGCATGTCAGACAGCACCTCAGTTGGTAGTCAAACGCAAGTCTATTTTATCACAATTTCATAAACCTTTACCGTGTAACGTTTTGTACTGAATGTATCATCTAATCGCGCACAGTTGACGTCAAAGTAGCAAAAAGTTAACGATGTTTCCAAGTACCCGAGTACTTTTTGTTTAGCGCCTCGGTAAAAACGTTTACTTAAGAAAAACTATTAACTTTCAGTTTAAACCATCCCGACTGCGTACAAACAAATATTTTATTTGTGATTTGTTTGAGTAGCGCAGACTGGTGGTGAGAGCCCGTGGATATGTTTGCGTGTACACTTTGAGAGTCGTTAAGGAATATGCTAAAATTTACATACGTCCATATTGTCGCGCTCGTTTAGCAGTAATGTCCTTTAACTACTGGACCAAGAGACCAGTCAATCGTCAGATTGGTCTTTTTATGCCAGTCAATTGCTATACCAGTCTTTTCATGCCAGTCATTTGTCAGACAAGTCTCTTTATCCACAAGATTTACTTATTATACCTAGTATATAATGTGTTATATGCCGGTCTCCGCATAAGTTAGCATCGTGCACGAGCCTCATGATCAAAACATCTCTCCCACTGAAAGCGGATATCTTGAAACGAGACCCCATCAAGTGGCACTGGATCCCTGTCGCGTGTAGGGCGACCGAGCGGCGCAGCAACAGCTCGGACTATCATTGTTAAGCCGATGCCGCGTCATCGTCATTTTAGTTCTGCATTCACCGTTGAAAGTAGTCCACCCTCAAATATGGTGATGATTGACGACTTCCGTGCACGGAAGCTTAATTGACACTGCTCATTAATGTCACACAGTTAATCATTTGTTTTAAGTGATTGCGACGTTTATAAAACATCGTTACCTTCTTAAATCTACATCATCTGCACTCGTGGCGTTCCACAGTCCGGTCTAAGCGTTCGTTTTTACTACGCGCGTGCAAGATGTGGAGTAAACTTGCATGTGACGCCTTCCCGGAGCGCTATGGCATGGGGCTCTTGAACAAAATTATGAAAATAGCTCTTCTTTAAAGTCGGGAACGCATCGGCGACTCCTGTTGCTTGTTGTTCACGTGGCTCGATTGCCTGTGTGTTAGGATAACTGGATAAATAAAAGTGTTGTTTAGTGAACAGTGTATATAATTATCAATAGGCTGGTCTTAAAAAGTAGTGAACGCTTGGTGCCTCTCGCGTTGGCGTTAATGGCGGCGCGGTGGCGGCGTCGCGCGCGCTTTCTTGCTCATTCGCCGGCAACGCGACGGCGTACAGCCTCGATAAGACATCGCCATTGCATCATCGCGTCTAATGAAAATAATATAACGATACGATAAACCACCTAAGACGCTTGCTCTACGTGATGCGGAGTCGCTACGATATTCTATGAGCCGCGAAAAAATTACGCATTACAGTACGTATTGGTGTTGAGCGTGCCTTTATTGTTACGGTGCGCACGTGTCAATGTATTTCAGTTGTGTTTCTGTGAACGACGGAACGCCATATGGGAGTGTCGCGTTGTATGCGCAACGGTAGAATCCGTTATCGTTTTGGTTGAAAGTTGAGAGTTCAGTTAAATAGTTTCACGGTGATTATGAATATGTCTACGGGCACTGCGGCTATTTCATTTATTGCTTATATCCGATTTTTTTTCCAGTTTACTTTTGTTTTACTAAACAAAATCGCAACAATTTTCTTTTCCTAAAACAATACAAGAAGATGGTCGTAATAATCTTTGTTTACGTATTGATAAAGGCTCAATTTATAATTTGTTCAATATTGGTAATATAATAATTTTAGTGGTTTTGTTCTAATAAAAAAGGACATGTCTGGTACAGGGTTTATGCTACTGATAGTAATCAGTGCAATCGTGCGACCTAATTCTGACAGCGATTGTCTCAACGCCGGAATATCGACGCTAGTGTTTTGTTTATTGTTTATGTGAAAGTTGGCGGTAGTTTATTATCCCTCTGCTGCCCAAATTAGCACTGATCGTTGTAATTCCTCTCCGTACCATATTGTTCTTGTAATATTATCAGCTTCAGTGGCGTGCGGAGTATTACCAAACATGTCTGTTGGATGGTTGTCATGTTTGGTTGAAAACATTGGGAAAGCTCAAAAGGTTTTCATTAAAAACCCACGCTGTTTTTTGTTGAGATTGTGGGAAATTGCTGTCTTTTTCAGGAAAAGGGAGTCAATATATTTCAGCTGTTTCTTAAGTATTTCATATAACGTTTTATCGATCTGTTTATACAATATATGTATGTTTGTATGGAATGAGGTTACAATCATCCGACAAATATTAGCATTAAGGCGATTAAGGGTCAGGTGTATTCAATAAGTTGATATTGTGTTTTAATTAATTGATTTATAGGATAAATTTCCCTGCAAGATCGTGACTTAAGCGTCTCTAATCGAATCGTTAGATGGTAATTCACTTTAGACATTACTTACTTTGTCTTGGAATAACATCTTAAATATATATATATACGGTAAGTCTGGTCACGCTTTATGTAAATAATTTCAATTGCATTTAGTTCTAGGTGTGATCTATGCTTAATTTCAAGTGTTTAGTCAAGTAGGTAGTTTAGTTGGCGATCGTCTAAGCTCGATCATTGTGAGTTTCTTATGCGTGTTTGAATTTGGAAAATGCCATTATTCAGAAACGCCAATAGGAAACCATCTTTATCTCTATCATCATTATTAGAGTCAGGTATTCTATCAGAAAGAGATAGATTAAGAAGGTCTATTGCGCTGGTTAACTATAAATGAGCAGACTTCGTATTGCCACAGAACAGGCGACAAATTTACATGGCGACAAATTTGAACTACGCTTTCCTCGGGATGTTTTGAGTGGGGGAATTAGTGTTTGTAATTAGTACAATTTCTTAATCTATGAACAGCTCTGGTAGTTTATTCAAACGGTGCTGTGTATCGAGTGGTGTGATTAAAGGTGTGGCGAGTGACCGCTCTTTGAGATTCATAGAATGCGGCGAGGCCTTGGTGATCGTTTGATGTAACTGGCGCATAGCACTGTCGCTTTGATATTATCTCGTGATCTTAAATCTAAACTGGAAATCCTAGAAGGGAAGCGTTCGGACGCCTTGTTAGTTGTGTATTACAGTGTTTTGTTCCTTTCGAATTGTAATTAAGTACGGTATTTAAATATTCGATAATTAAATGAATTAAGGAATGTTCGTTTTGCGTTTTTTCCTCGTGATTTAGGGTTCACATATCGCATGATATATACGATATTTTACGCGTCTGTTAGCCGTCCGTCTGTTCCATCCAGTGTCTTTGGATGGAGTATTCAGTTCTGGCAGCAATTACCTATAGTATGTTATTGTCATTATTTCTTAGACGCTGTTGCAAAGATGCTGCTTTCTTACTGATATGTATTCAATGTATAGGTTGCGTTGAAGGTCAATTGTGATGCGTGTGACGGAGCTGAGTTCTCGATCGTTCTCGAAGTTTAATTTATATGATACCTCTGCTGTAACTGCATTCAATATAATATAATATATTATGATAAGAGAAGTTTCTCTTTCTCATTTTCTGCTACACAACTGCTCTAGCTATCCCTCTCTTTCTCGCCCTCTCCCTCTCTCTCTCTCAGTTTCTCGGGCAATCTTTCACAGTGTTCCGAACTCGCTCTCAATTTCTCTCTTCATCTTTCCTCTCTCGCCGCTAAGATGCATAGCGCCCATGCTTAATGTTGTTAGCTTTGTAGAGCTGTGTGTGTTTGTGTGTTTCAGTGTGAAAACGAATCAGTAAAGAGCCGTCGCTTCCCAGCGGGCGTTTGTGAGCGCGCGCCGGCGGCGCTGAGTCGGACGTTCTTCGCAACGTTTATGTAAAATATCTTTAGCATCCGCCATTGGCGGCCGACTTGTTTGATACCGTAGCATTATGAACGCGGAGAAATGTCTTACGCGGCTTACGGTGCGACGCGATGACCTACGAAAACTGTACAGCTTTCAATATCTACGCTGTCTGTCGTCAATTAGCAATCTGTTTGTTTTTTACGGGTGTTTTCGCGAAAATTGAGTTGAGCCGAAAAAGCAACATTTCATTTTTGCATATAAATGTAAATTGGTAAAAACGGTACCTCACATAAATGAAAGAACCCATAATAAATTGCGTTCTTCTTATTGCAATTCGTGTAAATCTGTTAATTGTTGGGTTGTGTGTGGAGATAATTTAATTTCCGCCCGCCATTTCTATGCATTTTACGTTTTGCTTTTAATACCGCGGCCTACATCTCGACGTGCCGCCACAATGGGACGCTACGAGGTTTTTAGAGGCGCGCATTCGTAACACAGTGCAATAAAAACGGTAGGATGCACTATTTTTTGCAAGCGGTGCAACTAAATCACTCACCGTGTTTGCACGGTTTTATACTAAGTAAGTATGAGTTTCGTGCACTTGATGTATTGAATTTTATGTGAGTACAAACTGTGAATAGATTGAAAAGTCCAGTTGATACTAAACAACTTGATGTCGCAATTATCACATCTAACTTGAGCAATTAAGAAACAAAAGTGTTAAATTGAAAATGTTGACTTGTAAGTATTGATACTTGTAAGCCTATAAAGCGCTAGTACGTACAGTGAATTGAAGATTATCATCATGCTTATAATAACAAACTGAAATCGTTTACGATTTAGACAAATGTTAGAAACAAACCAATCAACTTAAGCAGTATCGTGGCAATGTAGGTACTTACTGCTATTGTTGATTTACTGGTTCATTGCTACTAGTGTCCCGTGCACCCGCGGTCTGGTCGCATCGCCACACAAAGGGACATCGCAATTAGAATATAGAGACGGTTTGCGCGGGGATATTCGTGGGAACAGGCCCCGAGGACGGCCGCGGCGACGCTTCGGGTGCGAGGCGACTGTAGCGTGCGTTGTGACGAAATTGGACGTCGCACGCGGCTTTGTTTACGTAATATGTACGTACATTTTAAGATTGGTTATTAAAAAAGCTGTTAATTTCAATGCAACTATTCATGGGGTGAAATGGTACAAATGTGTAAGTAGATATCGCATGCTTATTGGAATAATGACTTAACTCAAAAAAGACGATTTTTGGGACATCGCAAAAGAAGATCTTGCAATGAGACCTCATCGTACTTGTTGA
>DWQT01004218.1:0-11496 GCA_018244895.1 Myscelus amystis hages | reverse complement strand
ATGTATAAACTGAGTGTACGGTGTATAGTGTCGTAGTCTGAACCGGCCTTAATAATGAACAATTTGAATTAGAATTGATTCCGTTACCCACTAACTCTCCTAAAAGACAAGTCGCCGACAAAAGAAGCCTCCTGGAGTGGGATGGAATATTCTAAACCGCAAGACTATCAGTGCTATGATCTACGACATCTAAATTTATTTCATAAAAACCCTTCAAAGAAAACCAGGTAAAATCATTTTCAATATAATCGCTATCGTTAAGAACATTTATTGGTCGGCTTATCGCTAAAGGAACCATTCCTTTTGGACACCCGTTATACACGCGAGCAATGATTGAGTGCCGGAAATCGGTTGTTCAGAGGGAAGTATTGTAGCTTTCATTCAATTAATTTGTATTCACATAAAGTGTGTTTAAGTCGTTATTATAATATATTACAGCATGTAATTAATTTATCCGCATAAGTACTGAATAACCTTTTAAAAATTGCTTCCTTCTAGATAAAATAGGCATTTCTTCTGAAAAATTACCTTAGTAAGAACAATTTTGGCTTTAGAACACACATTTGGTGAGTACAGGAACAATTTATACGGAACATTGTTTTGAAATTAGTCTTACAAAACAAAGAGTAATAAACGCATGCATAAACGCTCAAAAAATATAACTTGCACCGCACCCCATTTTTACCGCATATGAATGCAAAATATGACTTTGACACCGCAAACGAAAGAATTATGCAAAGTAAAGAAGAATACTTTGTGTTCGCTGTGTGACACTGTATTACTGTACTGTACTGTGATACTGTATTATATAAATATTGTTACAATGGTAAATGTTCCCAGAAGTGAATCGGAAACGACTTACATTAAGAAACCGAATAGTAAATATAGAAGACAAGAATAACATGCCCCATTCGGTTTTGGAACAATATAATATAATTAACATCAAATACAGTTAAGACCCTATCCTATATGATGTTTGTCTCAAATGTCTTGCTTCTTTGGGAGTAAGGCCTCGGGCGTTCCGACATGATAAGAAAAGGTTATGACAAGGTGCGCGCTGGACCATAAGCGTTTCAGTCATCGCTTTGATCCCAAACCCGTGTGTATTCGAAAATGTAAACATTTCAAAGCGAGCGCATATGATGTGTATTGGTTTGTGCGATATGTGGCTACGAAACATTGTCTGTACACTAAAAGAAAACATAGTTACAACTATCTTAACATACATATATTTAAAGCAGGGAGGTGACTGACTAACTGAGCCAGACATCAAAACACAGTTAAAACTTGCTGAACTTAGGTACCTGATATGTTTTGCACACAATTTCTTCCTATACCGTAAGTCAGAATTCAGAAAGGAATGTTTAAAATATCACTTCTAAGGGGATATAATAGAAGAACGGAAATGTTTGAGAATTCTTATTTCTGTTAAGTAAAACAGCCGAAATTTTAGATTCACGCTTTTGGTTAACAATGAGAAATAATGCAGTTATTGGTTTTTGGAAATTTTAATTCCGCCGCGAACATGGCTCCATACAAAAGCAAATAAAATATATAGGTACGCTGGATAGAAGTCGCACGGAAGTACTGGTACGTACAGTAAGAGCGCGACATTCGCACGTGTCAGCATATTTTATTTACCGTTTCACGTTCTCCCAAATTACGGCTCGCCCGCCTTACAAACAAAAACAGAGTATCTAATTTCGTTAAGAGCTTGATCTCTCGACATAAACAGTATCGAAATCTACATAGTATAGTTAATAAAAAAGGTTTTGTTTTAAAGCATACATGAACATCTTCGAATGATGCTGACAAATTGTTATTATTATATTATTTTTAAAAATCTTATGTATAGGTAATATGTATATATTAAGGAATGTGACGGATTGACTGAAATCAGCGAACAGCCGAAGAGACTGAACCTGGAATGCCGAAATTTTGTAGCAAACAAAGGTCACATACAACAAATGAGTCAATAAATCATAGTCACCATAGCCAAATATAAGAGGTACTAAATTTAATAGAATTTTTTTTCCAATAATAGATTTAATTCGGCCCAATATTTTGCGACAATACAATCGGATTCACGCAGTGTTACCAGCAGTATCGTAGCAACACAGTTCACGAACTGACTTCCATCTCTCAGGGGAATGTGAGGGATCCTAAGCTAACAATTTAGACGTGTCAGTGCCGCCTTTCCAACTTTCATTGTGAACCCCTCGATACGTACGTATTTATAGATAGGTTTTTTTTTCACCCCACACTCCTTTGAGCATTATCGTATCGGGCACTACGAAGCTACTTTTATTGGAGCCAAGTAAAAAAAATGTTACGTACATCTTTAATGTGTACTATGATTTGGAAAATTTGTTGCTTGACTGATATTTAAGAATACCTACCTTAGGTCATTTGTAAAGAAATACATATTTAGGTCTTAAATTACAAATTCTCTGGAAGGTCACCAATATAATTAAATTTAGGATGCGTCTTTGCGATTTATTCTATTACATTGGATAAATATTTTGACCAAATCGTACCGAACTCGAGAGAAATGCATAAATAGGTGTGTTAGTGGCAGTTACTTATATTCATATTAGTTAGCATCAGTTTAATGCGAAGTTCGACTTACACGTGAGGACTGAAATAGTCGCCTCTATACCAGAGGTACAACTGCCAATCATTTCATTCACGCCAAAATACAAATTGTTTCGTAACACTTGCTTCACGGTAGAAAGGGAATAAAGTATAATGGCAGTTTAGGAACGAGGAAAGGCATACCGAAATAATAGTCGTTTATAAATTGTCGATATTAATACTTTTTGTTTAATTCCTATGCAATTGAAACCAGTGTTAGATAGCAAAAAGTTCCTATTTACATTACAATGTCATAATATCTAAAACTCGTGAGAGATAATTCGAAATTTCATGAAACGTTTCGCAGACGACCGAACAGTGGTGATAGTACGAATCTAGTTTTCATGCGAATGAAAGTTGCGATAGCTAAGCTGGCATGGAGTGAATCGGAGCCCTTTCGAATAAGTCATCAGGCATTTCGACTGACGTTGGAAGAGGTCTTTTTATTGTCCACGGCAAAACGAAATCACCGCACCGTTTTTCCGATTGTTATTGAACTGAATCCGGACAAATGTTTGCGCAGAGATGAATACCACTTTTCAGTTTTGAGTGTTTAAAAATAGCCTTTCATAACTGCCATAGCCTATTGTATTGACAAACCAAAGGATTTCACAGTCGAGGGTGATCTATCCAATTTACTCTTCCCATAGTATTTTTTTGAAAACTTTGTGTATTTAAATAGTCTCTATTGTTGTTCAATCGCAATTAATGTTTTGCGCTATATTACAATTATGTTAATATTTTAATTAAATATTATTTGGATACGTAATGTAACATATCGTGACTGTCAACTGTAAAATTTATTATACTGGTGAGTTTTTACTTTGAATTGTTGCTTTCTATTCATTTTGTTATAGATTGGTTACAATTTTATTTAAATTTTGAAAGTTCAGATCAAACATTATACTAACATTCCATCAGATTCCAGGTTTTTTCCTCTTTTCATTTCGTTCTTTTTAGATAAAAGTGGAGTTGGCTGCTGAAAATCCTTTGTTACATTTAAAAGCTAAAGGCTTGAAATCGAAACATGGCGTGTTTAAAGATATTAGCCGGGGATAGTTTAAAGGAATTTGTGGCCCGTAATGTGGTTCTTATTATCCATAGAAGCTACGGGTAGAAAGAAAACGTTACATCGGTTAAATATGATAACTTTGGTCAACCAACTTTAGCTAGTCTTGAACACGAGACTTCTAATAAGTTATCATCTTATTAGAGTCCTTACGTTGTTTTGTTTCCACCGTCCGACCGAAATATATAATTTTAATAAAACAGATTACTTAATAGTAGGTAATAACACTTTTCTTCTAGGTAATAGTCCATTAAACTTATATTACTTTTAAACATTAAATTTATCAACTCATGAAACGGTAAAGGTTACTACAATATTTCATATCGTAAATCATATTATATTAATCGAATCAAAACCAACAAACTCAAAGATAAATAAACAAGTTTGTTCTAATTAAGAAATCGATAGTCTAGTACGATACAGTACTTAAAATATAATTAGTAATGCTTATCAAGATGTTGACGTAATAGATTCTACGCTTAAGGCGGCGCTCGCAAGGTCGTTGGCATTGACCGCTTACGAATCGCCCGTTGGACTCATTACCGTTTACCATTCATAGTTGGTTACGTGACTTGTGGTAGCAGTGATAGAGAGAAGTGACGCCGTAAATGGCACTGACGATTTTTCATGGGTGACTAGGCATTGCAACATTCTGATCGGATCACCTTATGGGCATTATCGGCATTCATTTATATTCAACATTCAAAAATTATCTGGCCGTTTTTTTTTAGGATTAGTTTTGTATTTCCTCTCTAACGGGGTCTAACTAGCATTTAATATGTTGCCGAAAGACGTTAATACAACAGTATTACATAACTAAGGTAACTCACATATACAAAGTATTCCGAGTCTGTTTGCAATCGCTATAACAAGCTATCAGAGAATACTGCACAATATAATATGTATTATCTCGTATCAGCCTTGCAGGTAATCAGTCCATATGTATTGATTTGACTTTTATCCAATCGAGCAGTCTTGAATATCTAGTTGTTTTATTTATTTCTTTAGATTCCAGTCGTCTGAGTGAACTTGAGATAGCCCGAGTGAGTGTCACCTAGGTATAGTTATTAAAAGGACTGGAATTTAACCTCGGTACAAATACTTGTTTCGTGAGTTGTCAAACAACGTGTTGATACAGGTTTTTATGTTTTAAAATCCTTTGGAATATGTTTTTCAATAGTAATTCTCATTGGGATACCTTTTTTATGACTATAATTAGAATTAATTCGTTATTAAGTCTAATATTATACTATAGTATAAGCGGAGTACTATCCAGTACTCATCGTTAGCCACGTAGTAATTATTAGAATTCTTGATCGCCACAGTATATTTTTTATTTAGGCAGCAATAACAAAGGATCATAAGTACGCGATTACATTGATATCAATATGTGAAGAAAAGTAATTGCTGACAATAGTCTTAATATTTGAATTTTTATACAATAGGTGTTGTTTCATTAGCATTTCTAAACGTGGAGATTAAAGAAAGTGAGAGCATTTTTCTTCTTAATATTTATTGCGTACAGCTAGTTTCATGGTACTCTTCTGATACACCTTTACTGAAGCCAGCATCATTTTTGTAACGGTTCAGCCTTAACTAGATTTCACAAAGAGCGGTCATGGGTCATTCAAAAGATCACAAAAAATGTATCGACTTCGTAATCACCGAAAATCCGGGAATGGTACCGTAAGCCGTAAAATTGCACACATTTAATAAAAACGATTAAGGGCACATCTCAGCGTGGAAGAATGAAATCATTTTGACCTTAGCAAATGACTTCATTTCTACGGGAATTATTCATACAACGTTCCACATAAAAGTTTTTGTGACCTTAATTTTGGTACTACAGAGACGATTAAGTGTGCAAACTGAAGTAATGTTTTTGTATTGTGTTCATTTTGTGTGAATAACTAATTATACCTTCTGTATTAGTTTTTTCTTAACGTATACGTACGTCACATACCACATATCTAAACCAATATAAAAGTGAGGTGAGAAGTCGTGTTACCGATTTGGTATGTACAACTATAACTGTTTAGGTCGATTAGTTTTCACTCGAAAAACGACGTTATCAAAATGTCTTAAAGCTCTTTTTGTATTGTTGAATAAAACTTAGTTATGCGGGCGGTCCCAGCAGAGCGCCTTGAGGCACGCCGGAACCGGCATAGACGGTCTTAACCTCATGAATGTCAAATTAGTGCTTTTGGTTTTTGCTTCTTTTGTTTAATATTAAAGTAATGTTACTTAGCTATTTTTAATGTTTGGGTATGGATAATTTGACTGCTATTTAAACAAAGGAAGTTATTAATGGCTTTTAAGGAAAAGAAGGGGTTATTTATTATTATTGTTTTATTCTGCATTCATTCCATTTATGGATTAAAGCAGTAATGTTTTTTATAACGTCTGTTAGTGTTCAACTAGTAATTGAGAACAAGTGCTATAATACATTTTCTTGAATATAACTAGAAGTTCTGTACAAGAGATTTCAATAGTGGAATAGTATTAATATGCGTGAACTAAAGATCCATCAGTCTCAACACACGGTTCCCTTTCTAAGTTACCGTTCAGATTCACATTAGTGAGGTTATATAACGACGATCGAATTTACTCGCTCCTCAGGCCCGATGCCACCGCCAACGGCCTTAATGGGAAACCTGTTAAATATACGTACCGTTAGCGGAGGTCGTCTGATTAGTGGCATCTCGGTAATGTAGCCTTTATTGGATTGGATTGGACGGCCAATGACACGGCCAGAATAGTATATTCGTAACATAGGTATATTTCAATTTCTTTCTTATGTTTTGTAATGGCGATTGAAGATGTCATACATTTGACATTCATTGGCGGTGGTGATTGCAATGTTTCTAAAGATATTCAAGTTTTTTTAACACCTGTGATTTATGACAGCTGTATTGCATGATTTACTCTAAATCAACATGGACAGTAATGCAGTGTCACAAATAGACCAGATTAAGATCTCGGTTAATTTCCTCGCCTGTACGTCCAGACAGACGATTCCACTAGGCGCATTCGAAACATTACGGCCATGCACAACTGCTAACATGCACGCTATTTTCACCCATATCTGGTAAACGTGTAGGCAGATAATGGGTTGCACCAATTCCACCACTGAATCCTCTCCTTTCCGCTACTTGTTTTTCTTTAGTGCCAGCCGTAGCGTGATTTCCGCTCGCTAAAGGATTTCGATAGAGCCTCAAAGTTTCTCGATGTTTTATACTGCCCTATATTGTGTATATTGACTGTTCAATATTGACTTATGTGGTGTTGACTCGATCAGCCATCTAATAGGTGTTTTAAGTGGTTTCCCATAAACAACACACGAAGAATGTTTATTTATTTCATATTTACCATTTGTAGGTATTTACATACAAAATAAGACGGGCTTCCAGTAATAGAAAGCATAGTAGATTGAATAGTAGGTACCTTTTAGAAATACATTGTCAGTCCGACCCGTTCATCACGATATAAATTATCTCATCTAAAAAATTGTGTTAAAAATAAGCAAACTCCGAAGATTACTTCATTTTGGAGATAGAGGTAGCGTACGGACGGATAATTTGGGATGGAGGGATTAGATGCAGTTGCACGCCTCCCGTCCGGCCCCGTCGCCTTTCCCCGTCACATAAGACGGGGCCGAGAGAAATCGAAGTTTATTATTGTTCTTTTATTCCGAGTAAAAGAATTCTTGTTTTTGCTAAAGTAACTTTTATAAATTACTTGCTTTCAATACATTTATAGCATTACACGTGAAGTGTTCTGAATACATTAGTAATCCACGACACATGATTAGGTTCCCAGTGTAGTTGTTGCGCTGTCTGCCGACAAACGAACTGCGAATGATGTGCGCAATATCTAATTCTGCGGTTGTGTTATTATTGTGTTGTGAAAGATTGCAGCGTTGCATCCTACGTACCTTTTGTATTTCGGAGTCACTCGCCAATCTTCGGCACCCAGTTCTCAGCTTATGGGTGTTGCAAAGAAAACTCGATACCATGATTCAGAATTCAGATTACCACAGCCGTTATCTCTTGAGGCATAATAGAAGGGCGTTGTCGCTTTTTTCGTTTTTTCTTTGACGAAAGTAGCTTGTACGATTTTAATTTTAGTTTAAAGAGATGCTCTCGGAATTTTCTTTCTGACAAAGTACAAGATGAATGCGAACATTGGACATGGTTTTTAGTTTTTTTTCTTTTTGTACCTAATTTACCTTTTTGAATATTTGATACAGTTGCTTACGACAAGCTTTGTCGATGAAAGTACTTGATTACATTGTGTTGTTCGTCACAACGTTTGAGATACGGATAAAGAACGTCATACAGTTTATATTGTAGTTCTTATTCATCCACTTCGTATGCCCTCCAGGGTACGGTAGACCGGGAGAAAATGCCGGTAAATAGAAACTTCACGGGACTCTTTTGAATAGGTAAATGTTCATAATATTCGCCATGTTGAAGCAGGCTTTCGTCCGATAATGAGCACACGCGATAGCGCACCGTGTGGGCATTAACGTTGGCAGGATAAAATAATATTATCCTCTGTTGGTGAGTCGCCCTTTTGCTTTGCGATCTTGTTTGATTTGATGCCTCGTAGGGAGTTTGCGTAATGTGTACCTACTGCAAATGGATATAATTGTTTAATTAAATGTTTAATCAGTATGAAATGTCCGTGTGTTTATTATGCAAATACACACAAAATTAAGCTCCCACTGAAACAGTACAAACACGTTGTTTGTGCCTACCGTTACGTTCTGCACGTACGAAACGGCCGAATGTTAACAATAAACAAACGATATAAGCGACATTATGAGGAAATATAATATGGATTTACAACAGCTAATCGTTTTGTATTGCGTGATTTTATATAACAGATGACCTCAAGCGACCGCGCACCGTGTAATACCAATTTTCGTAGATTTTTCTTTCTTCTTTCTTACATTCCTGGGCAGGTGTTCTATACATTAAATCAAATATAACGCCACCAGTTTTACCAATTTCAAATTGGCACCGTGTTCACCTTTATAGCTACACTTGTTTGTGAACAAGAAATAATTGGTACTTGCTGTGGCTTTTATCATCGCGCCCTATATTTAGGACAATAAATGTTTCTTTTCAAAATATTTTTAAATATTTTTATATGAAGCTCAGTTCACTGTGGCGTATTTTGGTTGCATTTGAGTTACGTACATTTTCGCTGCATACCTACTGCAATATTACCTTCTACGCGGTGAAAAACGTGTAATGAAATTTCTCTTTAATACCACCAACTGAAATCGCTGTGATACGACATGAGAACATTTTTCCCGTTTATCATATTCATGTTAATACATTCACGTATTTACAAGATTACTATTCGCTCAGTGCTCGAAAAGCGATATTAATTCGTTATACTGTAAAGTTTGAAAATTGGTTTTAAATTCTGATACAACAAACTAGAGATTAAGCTCGACTAAGCCGCAGTTGAAAAGCAATAACGCGTAATATTTGAAAAACGAACTACCGAACTACGGTTAGGTAAGAATACTGTTTTATAGGTGTTTGTTACTCCACCCCACTCTCATCTAGGAAACAAACATTTACCGCACCGCATCTGTTGACATTGGCTGCGCGTGGAACCCTCGCCGTACGATACAATGATACCTACATACATTGGCAGTTCGCATACATTGTACGGTGAGTTTGAAATTTTTAAAACGTTAAATGTTTCAAAAACATTATTATTATTATTATTATATCATCAGGTAACTAAAGTAACACTAACGTAACATGACGTAACGTGGTCCTTCTACATTCATTACTATTTTCACGGTTACGGTTTACATCTGGTTACGAATACCCTTGAAACCTCTCCACCCAAATCCCGCGTTCCCCATTAGCAACTTGCTACAAAAAAAAATATGAAAGTGTGTTGGAACAATCGATTTATTTTAGAATATACTTATGTTTACTAGAATATACTTATATTCTTAAAATAAATTGATTGTTCCGACACACTTTCATATATTTTTTTAACCAAATTATAATACTTGTTTTTGCCTGTTGTTGTTGTCTGTACTTACAATTTCTCGGGCAACCCTTATTCACTTATTTTACGTTAGCGTATCTATTGGTATATAGTCAGTGAGTGGTGACCTAATAGATAAATAATGCGGCGCCGTTATGCGGCGAAGGAGATAAAGCTAACCATAATAAAACATATCTTAATAAGATGATTCATGTGATGTGCTTATTATTAGTGGTAGATATATTGGTACGTTTATCCGATTTCCATTCGGCTGATTTTTCTGTTACAATCGTTCCGAAATAGTAAGCTCTATTTAACTTTTATTCCAATTGAACTATGCACCAAACAATGAGTTTCAGCCGATCTATAGTTTTGATTACCTTTCCTTAGTAAAAACTGAAAAGCTCACAATAGGTTGTTCAGTTTAGTTTTGCCTGTCGATTTTAGATGGAAGACAAATTACGGATAGTTACCGTAGTTTCGAGTGATCTAACCGGTGACCCCTTTTCACTTTTCTTCGTGAATATACCGTAGACTATATCGCCACTGTAGGTGATGTAGTGGTATCGTGGCATTAAACCGATATTAATGGCATGACATATGCGTTTGATTCTGTGGGGAATGTTCAGTCAGATATGTGTATGCAACGTAATGAAAAGACGAGTCGACTGAGGGCTCGGTTATCTGAGTGCACTGGGGTTCCTGGAGTATCTAGTGAGACGGCATTAGTCAAGTGTTGCATGAACAGGATTTGCCTTTGTCACACTTTGATCACTTTACTTGGTGCCAGTAGCGAATCGGTTACGAATTTGATACTGGCTTTAACATGAGAATAGTATTGTTGAACACACCTATCAGAATAACAAGGATAAAGATAAAATTCGTCTCGAACATTGGACGTACATTCGGCAGATGCGTCGTGACATTAATATGTAGCACGCGTGCCGAGAAAATGCCTATTTATCACATTGTCGTCGTGGGTCTTCCGTCGAGCGAAAGCACGGTCACTTTCACCCCGACGGCGCGGCCGCTCGACCTATGACTCTTCGCGGGACGATCGATTTCCATGTTAGTGTCACGTGTACACGGCAAGCTTTGTTGTCCATTCGTGTGTAGTGTGTGGGGGGTGTTTAACAGGTGTCGGTACCCTGAACATGTTTTATTTATATAGGGGACCGTTCAAACAAACGTTTACCTATTCGTATCTGTAGTATAGAATAAAATGATTTATTATTCTGCCCAGCAAACTGGTGATGGCCTATAAAGGCATTTCAAAAAGTTTGACTTTGATCACAGATAAAGATATGTAATACAAATTGTAAGAAAAGTAACCATTCTATTGGCTTACAATGAAGTTATAAATGTGTCATTGCTTGAGCTGAGAAAAAAAGACGATAGATATCAAGAAAAGACGATAGATTGAGGTTCAGACTTATATTTACCGTATTACTCTCTACACTGCTTCGAAAACCCTTGTAGGTCATTTTTTCAATATAAATTTTCAGATTGTCCCCGTATGACAGCGAATGCGAATGCGAAAGCGATAACAACTTAAAAAAATAGCAAAGTAAAGATACTTTAGAAGTTAACAAAACTGAGCAGTACCTGTTACTATTTTGTCTTTAGCGCAAAAAGGTTCTGAATCTACATTGTTTTAAGCTTTCGCGATTTTTATTCATATTTATAACGTAACCGGGACTTAAGGCGAGGTACAACTTCGATTTGAATTTCGTTTTGGCCCCCCTCACCCCCGCTGTGGGCGGAGCTAAAAC
>DWQT01004217.1:0-11497 GCA_018244895.1 Myscelus amystis hages | reverse complement strand
GCATCAAAATCCGTTGCGTAGTTTTAAAGATTTAAGCATACAAAGGGACAGAGAAAGCGACTTTGTTTTATACTATGTGGTGATTATGCCGAGAGCCACGCACCTTCTGCTCAATTTTCAACTTAGTCTTTTAACTGATCTTATTAATCATAATCGGCACTTCGAAGATCGCTTCATTGCAACTTTTATAATTTTTTACTTGTCTTGTGACTGTCCTGCGTAATGAACTTTGAAAGGTAACGTTTATTTAGAGTTTCGTATTATCGACTTCATTTTTTTTTTGGTCATTACATTCTTGCCTTTTACGGCTTTAATACTTCGAGCATTATTAAAAGGTATTAAAGAAAGAACGTTAATTATTTTTCATTGAAACGCGTTATTTCTATTTGTTTCACTGAAATGTAAAAGTTAATTTAAATAATTAATTTAACATCGCCGTAGTTAGTCACTGAAACCATTTCTGGTAAAAAAATTTTTTTAGCTAACCAAACATTGAACTTAAATATTCATAGAGATGTTTTCTATTCATTTAAAATTAGATAGAAAATTATAATTAGTTAAATTAATAAGACATAAATTAATTATTACTTATTATTATATAAAACTTGATTAATAATACATGGAAAAGTACAATTGCAAAGCAAATTGTACCATACCTACTGGTAATGGGAGAACATAATATCTGGCTCGATCAGGAAAGTACTTTCACTATAAATATTTGTACTATGAAGCAATTTTTATTATAGCAATTTATTATTCGATTTGTACTGTGTTATGGATCTGAAAGGGTCTGATAAAGCCGGTTCACTAAGGGTGACTTTACCTAAATCCTCAAGAGTAGCAACGCATCAGTGACAAACCTTTAATAGCACGAATACTAACCGCACTTATACAAACATAATTACTTAGCGAAATAATGTGACTTGCAGTCCTTATCCTGCAGTTTTGTTACAATTGAATGCCTGCTCATTTGTAACTATCTTTACGTGAAAAAAATACAATACATTTAATTTTTGCTATCTTCTTTAAACAATTATGTAAATAAATGCCAAATAGTTAATTGTGTTATCGAAGTGTAAGTTCTTCCGGAGTGTTTATTAACATTATACATTTTCATCAATACGTAGTATAAAATAAAGTAGCTTTCTCTGTCCTATATCCTTTTGTATGCTTAAATCTTTAAAACTACGCAACAGATTTTGATGCGTTTTTTTTAAATAAATAGAGTGATTAAAGAGGAAGGTTTATACGTATAATACGTTTACAGTTTTTCTGTTGTGTATTCAGTATCAGCATTGGATCGGTCCGAAGGCGGGGTGGGTCGCTAGTAAAGAATAAAAGACTGCAATTCATTGAGAGAAGTAGTTTTTGCCAGTTAATTGAACGATAAAATTTGATGATAATAATAATTATTATTATGATTTTTTGTGACTCCTGCCACATCGATCGATTATTCTAATCGATTGCTATTTCCTTTACATAAGCAACGGCACTCATGTATGAGACCTGTGTTTTTGATAGTATTTTTTTAAATAATAAAGCAACGATGCTCTCAAAATCAAATCGGGGGGCGTATCTGAATCATTGCTTGTCTTATTGTTCTTATAATTAAACCTTTTGCTTCTTCTTTGTGTACATCAAAATTCCCCCAAGTAATAGAAAAAATAACCTGGAGGTAGAAAAGTTTACATAAAGAGTTATTAATTATATTAAGTAAATTCTTCTACAATTTACTAATATCACGAGAGTGATCAGACATGGAATATATATTCTTATGTTTTTCTTAACAAGATAAAAACCATTGGCTCGCAGTTTATTTTCTGGGGCTTAAAAATATTTATAAGATACGACTGCTAGATTTTTTAAATAAGATACTCCCTTAAATTTCATAACTTAATTTTTCTAAATAACTAATTCTATTATGTAACAGCAAATCTTAAAATTAAATTGTTATATATTAACACGTTCATGAAATATGCCTATAAACCAACATTCAATTGTAATCGCTTATATATTAAATTATGCTATTTTAAATTATTTCTTTTAGTATGATTAATTATATTTTTAGAAAATGGCAAATTGGATTTTTTATAATATATGTAATACTATATGTACATAATTCTATAAGAACATTTGAATAAGGCATGTAAAACGAAATAAAAGATACCTGTCTATATTAACTTGTGTAATAATTACATTGCACCGTATCCTTAAGAACACTGATATCGATATAAAATATAAATGTCGACATTAGAAGCAAAAAACAGTAAATAGGACGTCACTATACAGACGCCATTTTTGCTTGTTCTCGTTATGACTGCTGTGTGTCTTTTGATCAAATTACGATTTAAATTTGATCGAGGGATGCCGTATTATTCATAAACTATTATCAATATAAATGTTGGATCTACCTGTAATGTAAAATAAGTAAAAGTGAAAACGTATAGTGAATAGTCTTTTCATTATAGTCTGCGCGGGAAATGTGGATAGCTACGTTTTTATTTGAGTGAACGAAACGAGTCAGTAATAACTTAGCTACGATGATCGCTTACAAGGGTCGAGAAGTCAAACGAGGACGAAAATCACACATGGCTCGCAATATAGAGCGGTTGTATAAGGAAACAAAATGTCGTGACTGTTCAGTGATAGTGACACGAATGGATTTTGCAAAAATATTGGGGAAATTCACTAAAGTTAAGATTCAGTACGAAAATGTATCGTCACCGAAAACAAAAAAAGTGACCTCCCAAGTAGAGTTTCCACCGAACGATATTTCAAGATTGAAAACCAACGAAAATGGTATGGTATTAATTCGGCGAAATGCTTACAACAAACATCCAATTAATAATTCTCAATTAGTCAATAAAAAACATAAAGTAACCGAATCGTCAACAATTCGGCAGGCCAATAATGTGCTTAAGGAAAATAATGGATTTAAACAAATAGACAGACATAAAGACAAAAACAGTAACTATAGTCCTAAGCAAAGCCAAGTCCATTCTGCTACCAAACAATATACGATCATATTTTTTGATCCAAAAAATAACAATAACAAAGAGTGCTTAAGAAATATGTTATTAGCTGAGCTAGTGCCTAAAATTGATAAAAGTATATTACCATCAGAGGACTGGCACATAGATTATCTTCCAAAAAATGAACTTTCAAAGGACGATAAAGTGTATGATCGGATAGAAGCAGAATTAGAGGGTCTAATGTTCACTGAAAAGCCCGATGAAAAGTCACAGAAACCAAAATCTGAGGAGAATAAAGTTGATGACTTTCCTTCAATAATGGATATTCTCAATGACAATTATTCTGTGATGGAGTCTAAACAGAATGACCAAAATGTTATTATAGAATTTAAAAATAATTTAGAATCTAGCGATGTGGAAGCAATGTTACTGGGTAAGCCCAGCGAGATTGTGAAAATATCAGAAGCAACTCACATGGATGTCGACAGCACGGTTATGAGCAAGTTGATTGAGGATGTGGAACACATCAGTGCCGTTGCCAGTGTTGACAAAACTGATGAATCTGAGCAAATAGTACAATTGTCTATAAAGGAGAACCCTCAGAGTCCATCAATATTAGATGATACACTTCAGAAAGATATAGAGGAGCATATGCCAGCCGTGTCATTACATACAAAAACTTGCGAACCTAATAAAACGTTGGATACTGAAAGCGACCAAAACTGTGATAGCAATCAATCTGAAAAGGTCACAATAGAAACTAAAATGGATGTTGACCCTATAAACTCATTGGTTGATATATCAAGTGACGCTAAAGTAAATGATTTTCATGCGTTAGATCCGGATATCATATCGCATATAATATTTAAAAAAATTACAAATGGAATATGTACCAAAACTGTTACTTGTCCCAAGAATCTGAACTATAAAATTGAATTTGAAGAAAAATCAGTTGAGTTCCTAGGTGCACCAAAATATATATCAAGTATAGAAGATTTACAGGTACTCTTGCAAATTGTAAATGAGAGCGAAGTAGATAGTTTGTACGTGTTACATTAAAGTTACTCATTCCACATATGATTAACATGTTGTACATTTGAATATTGTTTTATATTCAATATAATAATAACTGTTTGTTATAAACAGAATACTAAATTATATGTAGATTGGAACTGTTACAAACCCAAAGGTTTCAAAATGCATTCGTGTAAATGTATAGAATGTCATCGCCCAAATATAGACCAGTTTACATTACTGACATGACATATTATTCAGTTGTGTTAAGCTTAGCAATTACACAAGATATAAAAAGAATGTTAGATAATATCTTTTACATTCTGAAGTTGAAGCTTAACAAAGAATTTTGCAACCTGCAAAATATTAGTACTAGATATAAATTAACTGAGAAGCTATTGACATATTAAACTAATAAACTATGTAATAAAACAAATATAAATTTAGATGACAATATTATAATCCCTTGTGTCTGTATGGTGACACTCCAGATGCAATCCAACAATACTGTTTTGCAGCCTAAATAGGTATAGATGCATCACAAAGGGATCTATGGACAGGTTGTAATAAAGTCAATGTAGGGTTTTAAAGAGTTGTATTTGCTAACGTAAATGTATAATCTTATAGCTATATAAAAATGCTCAATTCTATAATTGGATGATGACATAAATATATACAAAATGGTCAGATAAAATGATGACCGTTATCTATGTAATATATGAATAAATCTGCTAAATAACTATTTACATTATTACTTTCGCTTACATGTTGTATAAAAACATTCTGTTAACAGAATGTGGTCAGATCTTTATTGATGTCTTTTACAGAAAGGTTTTGTTTCGATATAAACAATTTAAAGAGTAAAATGAATCCATGAAAATATTTAGTTGTTAATGTTTAATTTATTTGCAAGTATTTTATATGTATCAATAAATATACTGAATACTGATGCATGTAGGATAACTATGGTTCTATGAAATGTACTAAATTTAATATTGAGGATTTATTAAGAAAATGGTAAAGCGACTGTTTTCTTAATGGCAATATTTGTATTGTCTTTCAGTATTTAAACATTACCAGAATAGTGCATGCAACATTTTTCAATTACCACAGCCACAGGACCATTATGGTGGTTATATAAAATGAAAAATGGTAAGAAACAACTATAATTTTAGAATACCTGGAGTATTGATGCCTGAATGAGGAATTCTAAGCCTTACTACTGATATGAGATGTGCAGGGTTGCCTTATAGTGTAAGAATACATGTGTTAGGTATTTAAAAATAATTTTGTTATGGCTCCTGTAGTGTAAAGCAATTTTAGTTTTTATCTATCGAAAAATACAATACATAATATTTGAAAACCAATCGGAATAATTTAATCTGTTAGACATTCACTGTTATTTAATGTCACCAGATAATAGTATCTTAACTATTTTAACAATCTACAATATGGTTATCATATTATTTATTATTATTATTATTAAAGAAATTTAAATAATGCATAACAATAAATATTTTTTCTAAGTTTACAGAAATAATGGAATTTATTTGATAATTCAATGACAAATCTATTTTAGAATTATTTAATCGCATGAATTATCAAGTAATAAAGTAACTATTGCAGTGTCAGTATGTCAAAGTAGCAAGTACGATTATATATTAGAGGCTTAAAACAATAATAACTATTTCTAAGCTATCACTCTAAATTGTGATATTGGTTCAGATATCCTACAAAAGTTAAGAAAGCTGCAGTGCGAATTAAATAATTGTTATCAATTTGGCTTTGAATAATGACACATTTTTCTCCATCAAAGAGAGTAAAACATCCAAGTTGGCAGCCCTGTAAGTACCCAAGTGTCTTAATTTCTTTGGCAGAATTGTTCATAGTAAATAACGTTACTGTTGTTATATTTCATAAACGCAAAGTTACTGGTAACATTAAAGTGACATTCATGTCAACTTTCAATTCAATCTTCAAAATGACGTCTACGGTAATCATAAAGCCTTGTCGGGTTATATATTTTATAGCCCGTAATTTTAATATTGCGGTTAAATAACAAATGTTTGATTTAAAACATCTGTTGCTTAAGGACATCATTTGAAAAAAAATATTACGTCACCAAAAAGAAATAAATTCTCAATAATTTCTTTCAATACAGGAAAAAATTGGGTGGTCTATTGGTTTAATAGTTTTAGGACGCCGACTGCTAAGCCAAAGTTCGTGGGTTCGAATCCCACTTAGGACAAAACATTTTTGTGATGAGCACGTACATTTATTCGGTGTTATCAAAATATCTATACAAGTATGCGTATATAAGATTTCAGGTCACGTACATACAACACGAGTATGTTTTTTTTATTTGCAAATGAGCAATTGTATTTTTAATACATACATTATTTTACGTTTCTAAATTTAATATTTCAATCATAGCTCGCGTCCAAAAAACCTAGGTTAATACCTGACATTACATTTACGGACGCAACTTATTATCTTAGGTGGCAACATTGT
This sequence comes from Myscelus amystis hages, assembly GCA_018244895.1. NCBI lineage: Eukaryota > Metazoa > Arthropoda > Insecta > Lepidoptera > Hesperiidae > Myscelus > Myscelus amystis. Next base: position 5,000 of record DWQT01004217.1, on the reverse strand, counting down.
CTAAATAGGCTCAATAAGATAAACGGAAAATGTTAAAAGTAAAAAAATGATTAGATATCTTATCACTAGATATTCTACTGCTACAGCACGGTAATTCAACCTCCTCTTCTATAATATGATATACTGTCATGTCATTGAGAGGAACCATGAATCCTTATAATGTGAGAATTTTTTTTAATAAACGATGGTGTATTGTATTTACCTATGTTTTTACAATGATGTTTAGTGGACTACCAAATACTTAGTACACATGTTTAGTTTTATATAGAAAGTCGTACTGTCATCGTAGATTTCGAGTAAATTTATGCTTACATAAGAACTATATTATGTTTAGAAGTAACTGTCTTTAATTATTTTAATATATGGATGTAATGTAATAAATTGAAAATTTGTTCGTATATAATTAATAGTTTAGAAAGGAAAGAAAATAAAGTGCTAAAATTATTTAGGCGTTTAATTTTCTTGATTTCCTGTTTAATATAATATTTATAGAATAATATATTTATACAACTTGCTAAAAGCAGCATGCTCTGAAGGATAACTAGTTTGAGTGCCTTCTTTTGTTACAGAAATTGTAGCGATTTCACATGCAGCGCCAATTATTTGGTGTAATGGATTTTTATTTTCATTTACTAAAAATGTTGCCAGTGCTCCAACAAAAGCGTCTCCAGCTCCCTGTAGAAATTACATATTCCGTTAACATGTACTTTATTGCACTGTGATTTAAAAATGGGGAATATTTTTAAAGGCTTACTGTCGTATCCACCGGGACTACAGAATCGCACAGCACATGAATTGGTTGCTTGTCTTTTTTAGTAATATACGCAGCACCATTTTCTCCAAGAGTAATTATAACTGTCTCGCATCCACTTTCTAATAGAGTTTCCAATGCTTTTACTATATTACTATAAACATAAAAAAATGATTTGTCATAGAGTTAATAGAAATGGTCTCAATTTCATTTTCATTTTCACAGTTTTGTGATAAAAATGCGAATGGTTTATTTGTACTTACGACATATCGACAGAAAAGTCAACAAGTAAAGATGCCTCAGATTCATTAACACAAAGTATAGAACAGTAAGGTAATATTTCTGGAATGTTTTTTCGAGCAGGTGCGGCATTAAACAGCTTTATCTGCAAAATTAATATAACTCACACATAATTAGAGTTTTCATCATAAAAATCGCTTTTCGTCAAGAAACAATGTTGTAAAGTCTTAGCGTTACAACTTACACCTCTAGCTATCTTAAATGCTTCCAATGACGTTTCGTAAGGCGTTTCTAGTTGCGCTATGATAATATCAGCATGCTTTATAATTTCTTCAGCTGTTTGAACATCCGAGATGCTAAGCAAGTTATTTGCACCAGCCACGAAAACTATTTGATTTTCGCCACTTTCAGCAACTGATATTTGGGCTATACCAGTGGTAACTCCCGGTGTTATTGTTGCGTACGTAACATTTACTCCAAGTCCTTTAAAATAATCTTTATATTGCCTCCCCCAATGGTCGTCTCCTAACTACAATAAAATTCAAGAAGTATGAATACGGTAGGGAACCTAATTATAAAAACTACTTTAAGCAAATGCCCTACTCTACATATCATGGTAGTATTTCCACCCAGCTTAGCTGCTGCCACGCATTGATTAGCACCCTTCCCACCATAACCGGTGCTAAATTTAGTTCCGTGTAATGTTTCTCCGGGTAATGGAAGTCTCGGCGAATATCTATAATTAAACAAATGTGACAAGTTATATGCAATATGGAAACGAAAATATTGTATTTCAACAAGTCAATATGTCTCATTGCTTGTGAAACGAAAAAAACAAAGCAGATGGTAATTTATAAAGACATATTTTAATTAACTATGTATGTACGTGGATTCTAATAATTTATCGTTTTATAGATAGTGAAAGCAATATATAACACTTGTAATACATACGTTGAAAAATCGATGCCGCAAGATCCCAGAACTACAATTTTAGGGATTTCATTGTTGCTATCCATTATTATAATTATAATTGTATCATCGATCACTAATTAATCGTATATTTGAAAAATCTTCTTGCTACGATTCACTTTCACATTTTTAAATTTCCAAATTGCGGAGGTTTCATTACTTCCCCCAGTATGTGATATTATATTCAAGTCGACAACTGTAACTAAAGTACGTACATAAGCGATAACGTCTTCAGATAACGACCTCCAAAACACCTTATTGTATCATAACTACAACTTATTGCGTTCTTCATAATAACCTAGTCGTAATTAACAGTATGGGGTCATATAAATGTACCAAAAGCATAAGTACTGATAATATATTTGCTGGAATTTGTTGTATAAGAACAGAATTATTCTGTAAATAGTTGCAAATTACATGTTTAGCGTGAGTCGTATAAGTTGTAATATTCTTCTGGTTCTAGATTAAACTCACTACCTATTTCTACTAATGAATGAAATTAAAAAACAACTACACTCGGCTTACTTGTATTGATTATGAATGCACATAGGTGTATTATTAAATATTAATTCATTTGTCTATTTTTTACTATGTGGTTATTAAATCATTATCTAAAAACACAACTGGATTACAATCGTCAATGGAATGAAGATCACGTTAAGTTGATGATGTGGAACCGTAAACCCAATAATATATTTGTAGTTAGGTAGCTACATTGTGAAAGTATAGGACGTATGTTTTTATGTGTCACATATAGGATTCAATACATTAGTTATCAAACCTATCAAATTCATTTTAGGGTTATCTATTCATCTGAAGAATAACGGACGGAAAATTTATTACATGTCGTTATATAATCAAATAAATACTTGATTTAGACACCATAAAAAGCGTATAGAAATGAATTCTATAATGCTTAGAGCACGCATAAAAAACGAATCCGGTAATGAAACTGTTTACCTTTCCAGTTTAGGGCTAAAAATTGACATTCTGTATGTCACTAGAGATGGACAACGTTTCATAATTTATTAAAATATCGATATTTACTAGCTTATCGATAATTTAATCGACTTCGAGTTATCATTTATCAGTTGATCTATGTCAATAAATAAAATTGGAGTGTCTGTTTGTAATATTAAAATAACCGCTTTTTAATAAATGCATATGTATGTAAATACGGTACGTATACCAAAATAACATTTTTTACAATTTTTATCTGTCTGTCTGTCTGAATATCTGTTTGTACCGGTTAAACTCTGAAACGGCTGGACTGATTTTGACGGGACTTTCACTGGCAGATAGCTGCTGTGACAAGGAGTAACTTTTATTTTTAAATTATAAAAGTTATTTGGTAAACTAAACGCGGGCGAAGTCGCGGTTGCAGCTAGTATGATATAAGTATACCGCCACTTGGGTGTAATATTTATTCAAAATTTATAATATAAGTAAGTACTTACAGCTTAACTTTCTAGTGCCACAATCCAAGATACCGGTACATCTACCTGTACTCTGTGATTAAAATAGATTCATAAAATTAAAAAATCATTAAGGAATATTTCATTTTCTTTTTATAGTATGCAGTTTTTGATTATGTCACAGTAGCACTTGATATAGATAAGTGGTAATATAATATATAAGTAAACTTAAAAAAGTTAAATTTCCCTATCACTGTTAAAAGTTGTTTTATGATTGTAAGCTAAGGCTGCATGTGCATTGTCCCTGGACAAAGGGACCAGACTATCCTGTTTATCGTAAGCGGCGACTAAAACTAACCATCCAGCCAGAGACCCCTGAAAGGACCATGTTGTGTATGGTCGCAAACGGTCGTGGGCAACGGCAAATATGGGATTAAACATATGGCTTCATCCCAAGCGAGCCAACATCCTACGAATAATGAAACTGAAGTCATTTTAGTAGGTAAAACCCCGCATTGCCATATCTACCAAGGCACCGGGTATTTTAGGAAGGGTAACAAAAACAAAAATATAAAAAGCTTCAGCTATAACTAACACCACAAAAGAAAACAATGTATTTGCAATGTGTGTGTTACCAGTCTATTCAATTATGGTGCATAGGGACTACAGGTTAATCCATGTAGGTTTATACCTGGATGTAATTACCCTATAATAAAAGCTGACATGTCACAATTTCTATTGATCTCTTTTACTGCTATTTTAAAATAGCCAATTGGAATATTAGAATTACGAAAAAATGAAATGGAAAATAGGATTTAAAAGTTATCTAAAACACTTTTTCCTTAAACAAATTCGTTTTCCTAAGGGCAATGCAAAATAAAATTGTAAGTATTACTTTACATTTAAATGGTCAGGTCTGTAAAATAATAAATTATAATAATTTAATTAATGACTTTATTCAATTAACAGTAATCTACAAGTTTTCTAATACTAAATACAGTTAAAATAAAACATCATGTTGTATGTGCCTCAGTTTGTGTTTTTACTGTTTTGGCTACATCTTTATTAGCCTCTGGTTCAGTTTTCACCATTTTTTCTGCTATTTCTGCATATTTAGCTTGTCTGTAATCATATTTAGCTGCATCGAGGAGAACATTTTGAATAAGATGTCGGTTGTTCCTTTGTTTGTTTAATAACGATGGATATGGGTTACCTCTAAGTTCTAATACAGCATTATCCGTATAACGTCCATACTGGGGTTTCGGTGCTTTATACATTCTTGTGAATGCCGTGTTACTGTTCTCAAATCTTGGAGCGAGGACTTTAAATAATTTATGCACTAATTCTTTTTCAAGTAACCAAAAATCTGCCATGTCCATTGTTGGTTTGTGGCAGTCTCCATGAGCAATGGCTTCTGATATAAGCTGGAAGTATTTTTAAAGTTGAGCAATAGTCATGATTAACTATACAATATAGATACAAACATTTTATTTTAATTTTTCATTAGAGAAAATAATAATAACTTACCCTTTCGGCATACTGTCGCGCTTCGTCTCCTCTGTTAAAATTAACTTCAATTCTTTCATATTTTATTAATCCAGTCACAGTTTTACGTAACTTGTTCA